>JAZHYW010046987.1:0-48466 GCA_037355805.1 Ixodes ricinus
GGAGGAGGATAGTTCCTGCACCGCTGCGAAGGAGTCTGTTAAGAGGCGATATTGGTGTCGGAGGGTCGCGTCTCTGTCAGTGAAGGCTGTGTGCTGTACGTCCTCCAGTGCTCCCCAAAGGGCGAGGAGTTCCGCATGGAGTACGGTGCCCTGTGGGAGAGCACATGAGTGCTGTCCTTGTATGCGAGGGTCGGTGTCGCAGATCCAGGCTATGCTGACTCTGTCGTTTCTCGCCGTTGCGTCCGTATAGACATTGACAACGTTGTCTGCACTGCTGGCGTGCCGGCAGCTTCGGCTACGCCTCGCCTCTGCGGCCAATCTGAGCATAGGGCGGTTGGTGAAGCTTCCATGCGGGGGAGTTTCCCAGGGTGAATTGATCCCACTGACGTCCGGCATTGTATCGCACCGTCGCCTTTGGTCCCATAGGGTTGTTAGCTTTCCTTGGTAGGAGTTGTCCAAGCGGGACTGCATTCGGATACGGGCCTCGGTGATGATGGTCAGGATCGGAGGTATTGGTGCCAACTGCTGGAGGACAGTCATCCTAGTGTGCTTGGGCAGCCCCGTTACTGTACGCAGGGTGGCTCTGTGTAATTGTTCTATGTCGCGTAAGTCTCTCGGAGAGAGTTCGTATACCGGCGCCCCATAGAGAACTCTGCCTACTGCAACCGCACGCGCAAGGGTTGCGGCTGAGCTTTGTCGCGCCCCGCCATACTTGTTGGACATGCGGCGGATGGCGTGAAGGAGGGGTGTCCAGTTCTTACGTAACGTTTGAATCCACTTGTGTGTGCTATTACAGCTAGCGATCTGGGCACCGAGGATGCGAATATGTCCGTTCGTTGAGGTGATTGGTGCCGAGCCGAGCACCAGGGTGATTTGCTTCCTCGGGTTGGTGACGCGCTTTCCGTCTATGCTGATGAGTTCGGTCTTCTCGGGCGATAGTTGCAGCCCCAGTGCATCTAGGGTTGTCTCTAGACTTAGGACTGCTGCTTGTAGTTCAGTTTGCATTTGTTGTTCATCTAGGTGGTCGCTAGCTTCAGTCCATATTGTAATGTCATCTGCATAAATGGTAAATCGTGCCGTGGTGTCCCGTTCTAGGGCATCCGCTACCCTTGCCATGGCGAGATTGAAAAGCATTGGCCCGAGTATGGAGCCCTGGGGCACGCCTCTGTCAAGATAGAATGTGCATGGCGTCCACCCCGGTGCGGTTCCGTGAAGGCGTATGGGTCTACTGTGAAGAAAGGAACGAATCCAGTTGTAGGCTCGTTGGCTGGGATATCTCTGAGCCAGTTCATGAAGGATGACTTCCTGCCGAACGTTGTCAAAGGCCTTTCGCATGTCAATGGCCAGGACATAGTCAGGCATGAGTTTCCGAGATTTCCTGTTGATCACTCGCCGCAGGAGCCAGAGGCAGTCGTGCGTACCCATGTTGGGACGAAAGCCTGCCTGCGCCGGGTGAAGGCCCGGTTGGACGTATTCGAGGTAGTGTTGCATCCGGGCGAGTATCATTCGTTCGATAAGCTTGCATATCGTTGGCGTCAGTGATATGGGGCGTAGGTTCTCCGGCTTGGTGGGGTCCTTGTTGCCTTTAGGTATCGGATATATGAGCGAAAGCTTGAGTGTATCAGGCACAGAGCCCTGTTCCCAGGTGTCATTGATGATGTCAAGTAGCTTTTGTTGTGCTGAAAGAGGTAGATTTCGAAGATCTTGCCAATTGACTTTGTCGTGTCCCGGGGCTGAGCGGGCCTTACTTTTCAATAGTGCCGCGGTAAGCTCCCCCAAGGTGAAGGGAGCGTCAAGCCCTGGGTCAAGGTTTGTGATTGTTCGCTCCGGAAGATCGGGTGCTGGGCTGTCGCGAGCGTGCGGGAAGAAGGTCCGTATCACCTTCGTTTCCACCTCCACTGGGTTGCCTTGCAGGAGAAGGCCTTTCAGGGGGGGCTGTCCTTTCTTCTTCCCAAGCATGCTGCGGAGAATGCCCCATAGGCGCTGAAGCCCAGGAATTTCTCCGAGCTTCGCGCAAGTGGAGTGCCATGTCTCCGTCTCAAGTAGCTGCTGGTGGGCTTGTATGGTTTTATACTGTTTTTTAAGCTGCATGAGATCGCGGTGGCGCTTACCGCCATAGCGGTACCGGTGCGTGAGCTCATGTACTCTTTTCCAGAGGTTTGCAAGGTGTGCGTCCATGCACGTTGTTGTCTCGTCGCATTCAATCATCTCGGACGCCGCGGGCTTAGCGTTGTATATGATGCTGGCGAGTTGCTCGAAGGAGTCGAAAGGCTGTTGCTGCGTAAGCTGGCGGTAAACGTTCCAGTCAATACGCGCGCGCGTGCTTCGCTTTCGCATTTTTTTGCGGTTAAGGGTAATGAGGATCGGATAGTGATCGCTGCCCCAGGTGATGGACATTGTGTCCCATTTACGGACAAATCTTGGTGTCGCAAAGGTAAGGTCCGGTGTGGTGTCGCGCTGTCGGGAGTGCAGCCCCACTCTTGTGGGCGTGTCAGCTGCATTAACCAAATCGAGTGCGGACATTTCCATGGCGTCGTGAAGGGCATTGCCTCTGGGGTCTGCTCTGCGGTAGCCCCATGCGGGGTGTTGGGCGTTAAAATCACCCCCAATTATGATGGGGTGGGAACCCGCCCGTTGCTGGATGTCTCGTACCCACTGGAAGTCATCCTGTCGTGCTCTCCCTGTGTTTGGCCTGTAGTAGACGCAAACAGCAACAAATGGTTGCTGCCCAGGGGGTTGGATTTTGGCGGCGATCACTTCGCGGTAGTCGTTGCTGATATTGGGAAGTGGGAGTTCAATCGAAGTACAGTCCCGTCTAATCAGTAGGGCCGCTTGACCCTCAGCTCTCGGTTGTTGTGTGACAGGATCTAAGTGTAAAATCGTATTGTGTTGGATCGTATTGTATCCTTGAATATGGCATGGGCCTCGGGTTTCTTGTAGAAAAATCGCAATCGGTTGTAGGTGGGCTACACGTCCCCTGAGTGTTGTTCCGGTTTGGATGTAACTTCTGCAGTTCCATTGAAGGCAGGTAAGCGACTTGCTCATTTCCCCTCAGTGGGTAGCTTGCGTCGTTTCACGTCGTCCCTCTGTGTGATTTGTCGGAGTTCACTCATTACTGCCTCTAGTTGTTCATGGAAGGTAGTGGTTAAGGTCGTGAGTTCCTCTCTGAAACTGTTTTCAAGTTTTCGTGATTCTGTGTGTCTCTCTTGCCGGAGGATGCCTAGAATTTGAGCGATGGACATATCGTTCGTTGGCATGGGCACCTTGGGCATGGGCCGTCTCTTTGGAGTGCTGCTACGTGCTCGCGGTGTGCGAGTTCTGCTTCGAGGTTTTCTCTGCGTTGTACTCGAAGTGGGTTCCGTCACAATTTTCCCACTCACAGAAGACTGGGTTGACAACTGCGTCGCCAGCTGCTCCAGTTTGATACGTAGCTGTTGGTTTTCGCGGCGCAGTTCATCGATTTGTCTTTGATATTCATTTACTTCCGGTTTTGGCTGATCCGAAGTAGTTTTGGACTTAGCTACTGTTGCCCATGTAACGGCCTTAGAGTTCTCGTTACGTGTCGTAGCTTCTGGGGGCGCCTGAATAAGTCTGCTCGGACAGGCCGAGTTCAGCGAGATGTGGCCGGGCTTTTGGCAGGCGACGCAGAAAAGGTCCCCTATGCAATCAGGATCCGGGGGATGTTGGGGACGACCACAGTCTCGGCAAACCGAGTCCTCGGGACAGTGCTTGGCGATGTGGTTCAGCCCGTGACAGTTAAAGCACACTATGTGCTTGGGGCGGTAGTCGTACACCCTTACTAGTTCGTAATCGAAGACAATCTTATAGGGAGGCTTTTCAGTGTCGAAGGTGATGAGTAGCATATCGGTTTTCCCGAGTCTTTTGGCGTCAAGAATGGTAGCGGTCTCACATCGGAGGTGATCCATAATGTAGTCCAGCGACTGATCTGGTCTAACCTTGATGACACCCTTGCTTCCCTTAGGTCGTCGATCTGGCATTCGTTCTATCTGTACCGCATAGGTTCGTTCCTTGCCTTGCGTTTTGCCTGTGAGCGTCGTTAGCTTCGAGAGTTTATCAGCGTGTTGCTCGTCTCGTACTGTCACCTTTACGCAGTTTGCAACGGGATCGTAACGATAGAGAGCTAGATTTGCTATTTGCCAGTTCCGCGCCGTAAGTTCTAGGGCCGTCGTAATGGCCTGCTTTGGTATATTATGTACATGCGTCTTATTCAGTGGCCTAATCGAGAGGATGTAATGGGGCCGACTTATCCGTTCGGTGCGGAGCTGCGAGGGTTCTATCTTCCTCTGCGGTTTTCGTCTGGTGTAGAGAGTCCAGCCTTCTTCGTCGTTGACTGCTGTTTCTTCGTCACTCAAGGTTCGGTCTGTGTCCATTCGGTTGCTCCCGGGTAGGGACGCGTCTTCTGGGGCGTTCCCTACGTGGGAAGACGTAGACTGCGCGCAATGCAAAGCCCTGGTTCGGTTGCATGGGGTGATGGTATCACTTGTCAGGTGGAGTGATGCCTCCCTTGTTCCATGTCCTAACATGGCCGAGTTCATAGGGTCACCGTTAGTGATGCAAAACTATCGATAGATTGACTATCGATACTATCGATAGTTTTTCCAAAACTATCGATAGTGTCGCAGAACTATCGATAGTCGACTATCGATAGTACTATCGATAGTTTTTCGATAGTCGACTATCGATAGTACTATCGATAGTTTTTCGATGGTTGACTATCGATAGTACTATCGATTGTTTTGCGATAGTCGACTATCGATAGTTCTATCAATAGTTTTTACTATCGATACTCAGATTTCTGGCGACTATCAATACTATCGATGGTACTATAGATAGTTTTGCACAACTAGAGCGAACACAGTTGCCGCACCGCTGCTCTCCTCCCTTCCTCCTCTCTTCGCCCAAACTCCCGTATTCGTCATCAATGAAAGCTGAACCAAAGTTGGCAGGGTACCTTATGATGTACCGCAGGAAAGGCTACAAGCGCGAGCTCCTTGCTTTATTTAGTGACTCTAGGTGCCCCCTTAGACTTGGAGAAAAAAATATTGAAGTGCCGCAAACGGAAACAAAAATAATCTTTAGGTTTTAAATGTGATATTTCACACACAATAATCAAAAACTGCGCGTCAAACCGATTTCGAGGAATAATTGTTTATCACGTGCTTCTCTCGCGGTTTAGCAAGAATGCAATCGACATCAACTTAAAGTGCTCCGTTTATTTATCGAGTGATCAGGAACGCCGTTTACTAAAGTACATACCTTCAGCTAAGGGACCTAAGCTAAAGGTACCTTTACTCTGCCGTGTAAATTGGGTATAAAGCCCTTGATAAAGGCGTTTCTTACACGTACCGCCAACCATTGTTATGGAAACCAGCGTAAGACACGTGCCACGAGCGGGTGATCCGCTGACATCCGCTTCCAAGGGCCGCTCGAGAAACGGGGACACGGGCCTCGTGCACTGGCGTCTTTGACACTACTTGCAAGCACGGTGCTTGCTATACTCTATTTCACCTTATGATGTACCGCAGGAAAAACTACAAGCGCGAGCTCCTTGTTCTGAGGCACATCTCGGCGGCACAAGCCCACGTGCCTTAAGGGCAGCTGCCAACGCTAGGAGCTCGCGCTTCTAGCCTTCGTTGCGGTACAACATAAGGTGAAACGAAGTATAGTTGGTGTCCCATTTGAAAAAAATAAAGCGAGAAAAAGAGAAGAGGGAGCGACGCAAACTACTGCTGTCGCAAAACTATCGATAGTAATCCGTCGACAGTACTATCGATAGGTTTACGATAGTCGACTCTCGATAGTTTCCCGATAGTCGATTAACAATAATTTTCCGATAGTCGACTATCGATAGTACTATCCATAGCGTTTCGATAGTCGACTATCGATAGTTTTTCGATAGTCGACTATCGATAGTCGACTATCGATTGTACTATCGATAGTTTTTCGATAGTCGACTATCGATAGTACTATCGATAGTTTTTTACTATCGATAGTCAGATTTCTGGCGACTATCGATACTATCGATAGTACTATCGATAGTTTTGCATCACTAGTCACCGTCCGTGGGTCCGGGAGTTGAAAAGACGTCAAGAGACTGGGAGCGGGGCACAGCTGAAGCCATAGTGGGTGAGACTTTGGCAGACTGGGACGCCGCACCCCTTGCTAGGCCATAGAGTGGGTTAGGCCTAGCGAACGGCGGCGACTCTCCGCCGCCGTGAGACTCGAAATTCCCTCGAAAGTCGAGAACGGAGTGGTTGCACGCTTACCGACGAAGTTCGCCGGGGTGTTGAGGCCTTTGTCGCAAGTTTAGGGCGAATTTTGCGATATTTCAAATTAAGAGATATACAGAGCGGTGAGGACGTCCGTCTCTTCCAGTGCACTTCCTCTTCCTCCAATCCCCTGGGAAGATATGGCGGCACAGCGCAGCACTGAGCTAGATTTCAGACGCCATGAATTTCCCAGAAGTGGTGCGCGGCACATGCCCGAGCTTTTCTACAACAATGAATGGCGCCACTTTTCCCAGAATAGAGGGGCTTTTCTTGCGACTAAATTCTGGGAAAAGTGGCGCCATTCATTGTTGTAGAAATGCTCGGGGCACGTGCCGCGCGCCACTTCTGGGAAATTCATGGCGTCTGAAATCTAGCTCAAAGCTGCGCTGTGCCGCCATGATCTTCCCAAGGGCTGCACGTTGAACGTGCCTCGTGCATCGACGCACCTTGCGCTACTTTTAAAACATGAAGGGGCTTAACTTGCGACGAGACACTGGCGCCATCTACCTGGCAGCCGTGGATCCCTTGGCAGTTTCGGTATATTTTTATACGCGCCATTATTACTTTGTTGTTCGAAGAACTTTTGACAATATTTCGTTCGATTTACCTGCACCTCCTGCACCGGTGCAGAAAAGCGTAAGGCAGTCTACTTCCGGTATGTGTATTGAGATACGATCGGAAGTACGCCGCCCTACACTTTTCTGCACTGGTGCAGGAAGTGCGAGTAAATCGAACGAAGCTATCGTTTTAAACTATGATTTCTCATAAATAGTACGTACATTTCATCCCTCAAATGCCTCAAAACCTTCGTTCTACTCAGTGGCGTCACGAGGGTAAGCGGCACCCGGGGCGACAGCCCGCCTCGACACTCCCCCCCCCCCCTCCGCTCTCGCGTGACCCACCGCGACCCCCCCCCCCCCCCCCCCCCCCCCCCCCGCCCGCTCTCGTGGCCCGCCGCGACACCCCCCTGAGCCCCGCACCCGGGGCGGTCCGCCCCCCCCCCCCCCCCCGCCCCTACTGAAATTCAGTTCCAGGGGTTACCTCATAGATGGCGCCTCTCGTCGTATGAGATCACAAGAACTCAGTCGTAAGGAAACGAGAGTGCATGAAGGGCTTTCAGAAACGATAGCGGGCGGTTATTTGCCCGATTGATCCCGAGTCTTTGATGGTGCTTCACGGTGACGTCTGTGGCGATCATCCACGGGCGAGCATCCGAAGCACGAGCAAATTCACCAATTTCGCTGAAGACAGCTGTTGTCGGAAATCAAGCAACCAACCAAAGGAAATTAAAAAAGTTCAGCCAATAAAAAAAGTGAGATCATTATCTTTTAATTGGTGTAATGCATACAATGCAGTATTTAAGACGCAATGGTTTCAATTTGTTTTGAAGGCGTTAAAGGGTCGTTTAGGAGTGTGAAAAGAACCTCCTTTTGTTACTCTTAATTTTCCCGCTAAATTGATCGGGCCAATACACGGACGGGTAAACGGACGGACAAATATAAAACTAAAAATCACATACTCGGTGTCAACTTTTTTGTGTTATGTTGGCAACGCAGTGGTGCACCCTCGCACCGCTGCGAGAGCAAGTAGCTTAATCATGCGTTCTAATCGTACGCGCTAACGCTAGTAGCTTTGACAGCGCTGAAGCACCGCGTAAGCTACGCTAGTACTAGTGTCGATAATCCAAGCATGCACATTCTACTCCGCTGCCTGGAACGCGTCTTCGACTGGCGTGTATGGCGTCCCATATCCCGCTCATGCATGGAGAATGGTCCCGAAGTAGCAACAAATCGAGCCACAGGATTCGGTCTGTCATGCCGTTCGGTCTTGCCATCCCCTGGATTGGTCGTGGAAGTGCTGGCGCAAAAAGGCGAGTGAACGCAAGGGCCGCAGTCGTCGCGGCGTCCCAACTCGTCTCTGTTTTGGTTTCCATAAGACTGCTTGGCTGCACAGAGCGATCTACGGCAGAAGTCTTGTGCAGTATCCACCTCCCCTACAGTGCCACCGCCAGGATTCCGGCGACGATCATCAGCATGACACGTTCATGACGTCATCATCCAGTGACCATATTTCCGGACGCTGTAAACACACGAGTCGGAGACGCGCTCTTCCCTCTAGTGAAATGCAGTTCCATGGCCACCTCATAGATGGCGCCAACGTTCCAGCGCGTTCTCTCACAAGGATTAAGTCCCAAGCAAACGCAAGTGTGTGAGGGCCTATAGAGTCATGCATTGTTTTTGTTCGGTCGGAAACCAGTCGAGGTTTTTTATTCTTTTTATATTTACAGCGACGTGCCAATGTGCTGACCGTTATAAATCCTCATTGGAACGATCTCATAGAAGTCGGACGGACAGGGGCCCTTCAGACCTGCTTACCTTTCACAGCCTCCATTTAAGCATACCTGCGTGGAAGGGAAAACAGAAACGATGAGTTGAGGTCAGTGACTGCCTTACATCTCTGTATCACCGACTCACGTCGAAGTATCTCTTTTTCACGCGTACGAGCTTGATGAAGTATCTTAAAGTGCGCTAAAGGTAAGATATTTTCGTCCCATTACATGCTCTAAAATATAGAAATGTGGGAGTACGTGCGTCTAGCTGCCGAGGAAAAAGACGCTATTTAAAGGGTGACTAGGCGCGTCAACCTCAAACTTGAACTTAACTGACTTCCCTTAAAAGCATACCTGTCACCGTCAAAAAAAAAAAAAAATATATATATATATATATATACATGGGTGATTTCATCTCAACTCAGGCACGGATTTAGGGTCGAACTTTTAATTTTGACGAAAAAAATATATGTTTTGGTGCAATTCCTATAATAAAAGGAGACACAAACGGCAATGTCGTAGAATTCTTTGTTCTCGAGTTTTGGACCGTTGAAGCGGCCAAGGTGGAAACTGACGTTTTTCCAGCTTATCCTTTTCCGTACTTTTTACGCTACATCAATATAACTTTTTGGGAACACTCTAGACATAGGCTTTTTCATGCTAATTAAGCGTCTAGGGCATAACATTTTTAATGATTTCGTTTTTATTTGTCAAACCGCCTCTCTGCGACGATATTTGACGAAGTTCAGCAAGCTGAGCTGTGTGACCTAATCAACATATTTTTATGATCTTTATATCATCGTAAAGCTCCAATTAAGCTCTTTTTCAATATTTTCAATATTTGGCGATAAGTATATATTGCGCTAAATGTGCCTGGAAAACGAAAATTTCAAAAAACTAGCAAGTTTAAAGTCGATTTTCTAAAAAACAAAATTTTTATTCCTTTTATTTTTTTATTCACAGTTTGTTACTATAGTAGTCTATCAGAAACTACCAACAGAAATTGTAATATATTGTTTGTATGGCCGCTATAAACACTCGAATCTTGTGCTTTGAGCGTTTTGTACGGGACTTCGCACAGGCGCTCTGCTCAGCAGAATTTTGGCATACGTAAGGTTTTCTATTTATCGTCGGCAGTTACCTCAATATCCAACCATAAACATTGATACATTTTGGAGTAGTGTACTTAAAAATATTTACTTCGAAGTCCGTATCCACAAGTGCGGGCACAGCGCTTACTTCCTCCCATTACGGGGGAATGCAGATCGTTAAAGAATTCCTCTGGGGCATTTTGCTTTCGGCTTTGAGTTTGAAATACCGAACCTGACATGTAATTATCATATTTTCTTATGTCAAACAGATATACAGTGCATATACATATGTACGATTTAGTATCTGACGCTTAGGGAGTACGGTTAATTTTATGCGCGTACGGACTCTTTCGTAAAATAACAAGCATTTCGTAGCGTCTAAGGCTTCAAACCTGTTAGTCATGTGTTTAGGTTTCATTTCTATTTTCAGTGATTCATGCCGGGTTACTTATACTTTTTCCTCTTGACTTAAGGTCGTCCGAGAGTCTAGATGTCACGTATCTTCTCCGTCAATACATAGCGTGAAGCTACACACCTTGCAAGTCACTCCAGTGCCAAGTAAATAAATATTGTTAGGATAAAGATTGTTGCTTCACTGGCTTTTACGCTCAAATATTGAGGTAAGTACTAACATTAAATAGGAGACCTTACATAGGTCAAAATTCTGCTCAGCTGAGCGTCTTTGCGAAGTCCCGTTCAAAACCCTCACAGCACGAGATCCGAGTCCCAATAGCGGTCATACAAACAATATATTATAATTTCAATTGGTAGGTCCTGCCAGATTACTATGTTACCTAACTGTAATAAAAATTGAAAGAAATATAAGGTGGTTTTTTTAGAAAATCGTCTTGAAACTTGCAAGTCTTTCTTTAGAAAAACTTGCAAGATTAAAGTCGATTTTCTAAAAAAACATATTTTATTTCTTTCATTTTTTATTTACAGTTAGGTAATAGAGTAAGTAGTATGCCAGGACCTACCAACAGAAATTGTAATATATTGTTTGTATTTGTTTTGCTGCGTCGCGCTGTCATCGCGCGACGCAGCAGAGGCTGGTTGCACTCTCTCTCCACGGGGCGCGGTGCCGGCGGGGCTGAGATGCGCTCCGATAACAAACCAGAACATAAAAACCAGTCGAATTTGTACAGTTTTTCGGAAAGCCGTAAAATGCTTCGCGTGCTTTCTATCGTTCTGCAATTTGTTCATTTAGTGTTTTTTGATGATGCTGAGCAATTTTCTAATTGAAACCATGCCCTTAAACCCAATAATAAAAAAGTTAATTACGGAAAATAATTAACAATATAATTATCTCGGACTTTAATAATTTTCTAAAAGGCCCCTGGCCCAGGACCAAAACGACACAAGCCTTTTTTTGGTACGACGCGTAGTTTTTCGCAATATCGAATTTGTCCACCTTTCGTGAAACACCCGGTATATATAAGGGTGTTTCACGAAAGGTGGACAAATTCGATATTGCAAAAACTACGCCTTGCAACAAAAAAAGGCTTGTGTCTTTTGGTCCTGGGCCAGGGGCCTATTTAGGAAAATTATTAAAGTCCGAGATAATTAAATTGTTAATTATTTTTGCGTAATTAACTTTTTTAATATTGTGTTTAAGCGCATAGTTTCAATTAGAAAATTGCTCAGCGTCATCGAAAAACACTAAATCAACAAATTGCAGAACGATAGAAGGCACGGGAAGCATTTTACGGCTTCCTGAAAAACCGTACAAATTCGACAGGTTTTGAAGTTTCGGTTTGTTATCGGAGCGCATCTCCGCCCCGGCAGCACCGCGCCCCGTGGAGAGATAGTACATCCAACCTCTGCTGCGCTGTCATCGCGCGACGCAGCAGAGGCTGGTTGCACTATCTCTCCACGGGGCGCGGTAGCTGCCGGGGCGGAGATGCGCTCCGATTACAAACCGAAACTTAAAAACCCGTCGAATTTGTACGGTTTTTCAGAAAGCCGTAAAATGCTTCCCGTGCCTTCTATCGTTCTGCAGTTTGTTGATTTAGTGTTTTTTGACGATGCTGAGCAATTTTCTAATTGAAACCATGCCCTTAAACCCAATAATAAAAAAGTTAATTACGCAAAAATAATTAACAATATAATTATTTCGGACTTTAATAATTTTCCTAAAAAGGTCCCTGGCCCAGGACCAAAACGACACAAGCCTTTTTTGGTGCGACGCGTAGTTTTCGCAATATCGAATTTGTCCACCTTTCGTGAAACACCCGTATAGGGTGTTTTACGAAAGGTGGACAAATTCGATATCGCGAAAACTACGCACCGCAACAAAACAACAACAAAAAAGGCTTGTGTCGTTTTGGTGTATAGTCCAGGGGCCTATTTAGGAAAAATTATTGAAGTTCGAGATCATTAAGTTGTTAATTATTATCGCGTAATTAATGTTTTAAATATTGAGATTAAGGGCATGGTTTTCAATGAGAATTTCGCTTAGCATCATCGAAATACACTAAATCAACAAATTGCAGAACAATAGAGGGCACGGTCGGTATTATACGGCTTTCTGAAAAACTCCACAATTTCAACGGGTTCTTAAGTTTCGGTCTGCAATCAGAGTGCTTATCGGCCCCGACGGCACTGCGCCCCATGGAGAAATTGTGCAACCAACCTCTGCTGCGCTGTCCTGGCGCAACACAGCGGAGGCTGGAAGCTCTGGAAGATTGCAAGGTTTCCCAGCCCGATTAACGGTAGCATCGCTTTATTTTAGGAATAACTATCAAGTGTGCACATAGTACGCGTTAAACTATCTCATGAAGAGCGCAGTGAACGTACCCGTCAGGCGTCTGGAAACTCAGAGGATGGCTAAACATTTGTGATCCCAGAGCCTTTCATAATGCGGCACGATTGCCTAGCAATTGGCTATGAATTATTTTATTTATTCGCTTTATGGGTATAAAATGGTCATTATTTATGACTAGCAATCCGTTCACAATACAGTGAAGTCGAGTGATGAACATGGTTAAAACGCGCACAAAGGGACGAGGACAAACAGGAAGGAACACAGAACACAGACAAGCGTGTTCCTTCCCTGTTTGTCCTCGTCTCTTTGTGCGCGTTTTAACCATGTTCAACGTTTACCAACTCGCCCAACTTACCACTCTTCTAAAGTCGAGTGATGTTTCGATCGGGGGATGGCATCAAATAAAGATAACACGTTTTTAAATAGATTTGCCTTCGGAGAATTTAGACGCAATGAATTGGTCTATGACACGTCTTGCAAAATATGCAGCGGCGTCAGCAGCAAGGAAAGGAATGGCGGCAAGGGTGTGTACAGAACCGGTTGTAGCAGACGACGGGGAGGACACGCGAGCAAGTACGCTGCCCTCTTTCTCTCTTGCTCTCTTAAAGAGGCAGTGCGACAATATTACCTTCGAAATAAATTCCAGTTTTACATTTTTATGTTGTTTCTCTTACCAAAATGAGTGAAGAAGCCGCCTCATCCTTTTGAAATATCGCGATTTCGTTGTGTAATTGCAAAGAACGGGAATATTTCGAGATTTGCAGAAGCGGGGTGGTGGCAACCATGGGAGCTAAGGTGTGATGCGCGATGGGTGTAATGTAATAAGTTAGCAAGATGTGCCATTACGCGCTTAATCTAATGCTATATTTCATCAATATTGTCGTTTTAACATGGGAAGATACGTCGAAAACCCCATTTCATCGACACAGTTGTACTGCTCTCCCCGCCCCCCTCCCCCTCTCGATATCGCTCAGACCAACCTTCAAGGTCGCCACGTGAATCGCAAGCAGAGGCATTGGGCGCTCACGGTATGCTTTGAAAGAGAACCCAACCGAATACTCCCTATCCCCATTTCGCGTCACTGCGCCCGTGACCCGGAAGAATGTGTATGAGTTGAGAGGGGTTACGAGGCGCCCAAAACATCAATTATTTTACTTTTTAATGCGCAAGCATTACATGCACCATTACGCGAAAATCCGGCATCGTCGCCGGCGTGACCGAGTAATGGTACCAAAAATGTCCAACGGCGCAAAGAGTAAAAACAGGTCAAATATGTTCGGACTGACGTCAAATTTCTCAGTGAGGTTCCCGTAAACAAAGTATATTCATGACTCTGAAAAAACAAATTGCTACATTTCGGTCTGGGCCTCCGGGGGCAAGATGAGCACGCTTCCCCGACGCCACCGCGGTTCCACGGTTCTGGCTCACTAAAGGTGTGGCCTAGAGCCACTAAATGAGCTGCGCTTAGAGTATCGGCACTCCGTTCCCCCGACATTGTTATGGGCGCCGCCATATTGGGGCTTGTGCAGAGCAGACGCAACTGCAGATCGTCGTGATTCAAAAGTGCGACTTCCTCAGCATCAGATTCGGTGTTAGGAAGCTCATGTAATGTTGCTTTTCTCTGTCGCGGACTATTTAGCCATTTGTGGAGGACGGAAAAGCGTTTCCTGTGATTTCAGATAAAACTTCAGATAACTGGCAACCATGATTTTAAGCCACAATATGGCCAAGTGTCGTTACTCTGAAGCGTAGCTTATTTAGTGGCACTAGTGTGGCCTAGTGCTTGCATCATTTGGCACGTGACGGCGCAGTCAATGGGAAGGAGGTGGTGCCAAGTATTGAGTGCATAAAATGAGCGCGCTGCCTCCCGTGCGCCACTTGCTCTTTGGTTTTTCCTAAACATTTCACCAAAGGGAGTATAATGCTTTCGCATTCCCACAAGTAAGTAATGTTAAGTATCCCCGCCGACATTTTTTTTTCCAAAGAAGTAACGCGCGTAGGAGAAGTTGTTTTCAGTTCTTTAATCCAGACGTGACAGAGAACAACTACCACAATTATTCGACTGAAGTCCAAACATTGTTGCACGGCCCATTTAAGTGTCACGTATTAGATGTAAGGGGGAAAGGAGGTGCGTACAAAACCTCGCGCGTGGATGCTTCGGAATTTTAATTGAGGTCTATAAGATTCAATATCGCTTTTTTTCTGTTTGATGTTGCGACAGGTCGTCTCAGTAAGACGTCTCAGTAACTACCGTGGAACTGAACAATACAAACATCTTTTTCTACATGCATACCATTCATACATTGCGCGGTTTTAATGCCTATGAATGTCCGTTGCTTTGCAACTTAGATCGAGCGATGCTTTAACAAGCCCAAAATTTAAAACAAAAGTCATCTGAAACTTTGAGCCGAAGTGAATTCGTTTATACAGCATGATTGAGTCGAACTGGCCAGCTTAATCCGAACGCAAGCTGTATATGCCGAATCGGATGTTACAGCTGAAATGAAACTTCATGTACATTGTGGAGCTACGCCATACTGAAGCTTAAGACATAATGAGGATTCAGCCGAACTGAAGCCCTAGTCAGACTGCTTCTACATCGCACAAAAGGTACGGTGTTCTCCGCGGACACGGCTCAAGCACGTTCTAAGTATGTCTGCTTCATGCCATACGCTTCGAGGGTATCCGCAGACAGTTTTCTGTGACCACGTGTCTATGACCAATGAGACAGGAAGAAACACAGATTAGGCAGTGTCTACAGACGGTCTTTTGTATGATGCCTCAGCAGTGTCACCGCGGCTTACCACTACTCATTGCGCCAAGTCCTGCGTAAAGTATTCGCCGCTTTCATTTCCTGTTGACAAATTTGCCACTCCAAGGTGTGTGGTCATAAAATCGCTACATCAAATGAGGAGTTTTAATATAAAAGAGTTGTAACTCACGCCAACAGTGTTAAACGTTTCGAAGAAAGAGCGGCAAGCCATTCCGTCCAGACCGAAATAGGTCCTAAAATGCTCTCTTGTATTCCTGTTCCACTTGCAGCAGTCCACCGTGCAGGTTGAGGGCAGGATGTTATAGTCCTACAGAGAGCAGAGTCGCTACTGTTAATAAATATGGGACTCTGGAAACGTTAGTTTTATTATGCATACTAGCGAGAATCTGTCAGAGAACATTCTTCCTGGTTTGAGTCACCAAACAGTGTGAATAATGATAATTGTGTCGTGTGTATGTTTATACAGCCGGAAGTTAGTCAGCCTCAGTGTGCGTCTGGTGTCTCAGCTGTTGATGAGCAATTTAGCCAATGCAGCACAACCGCTATCCTGAGGTCTTTAAGAGATACTGGATCGAAATTTGGATTTTGCAAAATAAGGCCGCAGAAGTGTTGAACGGGACGCTAAGAACTCCAAAACACCACTCATACATCAATATCTCAAACGGAGAGCCGTACTTTTGGAAAAGATGGGTGCGATCAAGCAAGGGCTATGACGTAATGGTCCTCATGAAATATTTGAGAAGGAGGGGAAGCGGCCTCGCTTCTCTCCTCCTCGCTTCGGTTCACCAGCTGCACCAGCTCAACGGGACGTAGCAAGGAGGAGAGGGAATGAGAATCGTGAAGTGGCTTGGCTCGTCAGCCTCGTCGGCCGTGTCCACGGGCCGTGTCCAATCGCGCACTTCTTTTCCAAAAAAACGGCGATCCGTTAGAGATATATCCCTGTATGAGTGATGTTTTGAGGTTTTGCAGCGTCGCGCCTATTCATCCAGCCTTGTTTTGTGAGCTCGACATTTTCGGTTCAGTATCCCTTTAACGTGCATCACGCAGTAGCGACATACACGACCGCGCGCCTGTACGATGCTCATCTAGATCGAAACGGGCAGGGGCAAAATTATTTCTGGGGACACCCAGTACTCAAAATTAATCGGCATTTCAAGAAAATTTCTGGTCCCTTGCCGGGTCCAACGAACTACGTTGACAGTCGGGGTGCTTAACCCTCTGCTGCATACACTGGCCAACACGCGACGGACTGAATCGCGATTTTCGTGCGCGGACCGTGTACCACCTGACCATTACGCCACCGATTGCCTGCGATCCGCTCCTCGTCTGCGGAGGCGCGGACTGAAATAGCCGAGCGTCTTTGCAATCGGGTTGCATCTCAAATCAACAGACATCAATGTAAAGGTGTGTCGTGGTCGAAATAAGATTGATGAACGGCGTAGGTTTATTCTAGCATAGCAAAACAAGTAGGTGTGAGTCGTGCCGTGTCTGGTCGCGATCTGGTGGAGAGAGCGCCCGCGCGCGGAAGCGGCGAGCAGAGTCCAGGGTCACCCGGCGGCGGTGGCGATGATGATGATTAGAGGCCGGATTTTTAGGCACTAAAAAAGCGCGTTTTAGGCGCCAAAAATACGCGGCAAAAACAACGTTTTAGGCACTAAAAAGAATAAAATAGGCGCAATAAATTTTTAGATAAATGCTAATAATTTCAAGTGAAGACGTGAGCGAACTGTAAGCACGACAGGAAATCCAAAAATGTCATTGCTATGAGGCCACAATGGCAGTAACAGTTCAATTCAATTCAATTCAATTTATTTTTCTCTCATAACAAGTTCTATACATTGACCTTAGACGTGGAATTGCCCCGTAATACCTCTGGGCTAATGGCGATCAATTGGCTTAATTTCACAAGCGCATTGCTTAAATACATGTTCAGATGCGAAAGTCACTCAAGCGTCGCATATTGTGAAACAGGCAGGAGAAACAATACTTGAAACAGGCACGTATCCAGGGGGTGGCCCATGGGGCCCCCCCCCGAAATCTTTCATTTTGCTGGGACCTCCTCTCCCCCTCTCCCTCATACAGCATTTTGCCATGGGCGGCCCCCCCCCCCCCGAAACAAAATCCTGGCTACGTGCCTGACTTGAAATATGGTAATACTGATTTATAAAAGCGCAAAGTTATGTTTGCCTGACGCAATTAAATTACAATAAAGCAAGAAAATAATAAATGCAAGATAGACAAGGTTTGTTAAGAAATTAACATGTTGTTACGTGAGAACTTACGTACAAACTTTAGCAATTTTCTACAGGTACCTTAATTATACAGGCAAGACCTTTCAACACTGCCAAATACACATACGCTCATTCGAAATATAAATATTAAGAATTGTGTTTGGACAGAACGCGGAACCTAGTTTAAGAATCACTATGAAAATTATAGAAACAATAGGTAACTACCAGCATCTCCAGATTTCCGGGTTCAAAATTGTGCCTCTTGTCGCTGAGAATGAGTTTGTACGCGGAGAACGAACGCTCGACGTCGACAGATGTGATTGGTGCGTACTTATACTTGGGAAGATTCGATGGGTTAATTGACACTGGGATCCTACAGTGCTCACCAGCAAGGACTTCTGAAGCTTCTTTAAGGACAGAAAACCCCTTGTTTTTGTCCAAGACCGATTGCAGCTTCGCACGTGCCTTTTCGGCGACGGGTCCTTCGGGAACGGTGGCGATTCTTTCCTGTGCGTGGAGAATTAGCGCAACGTTCGTAACAAGAGTTTCTCCCGCACTTTCAAGTTGTTTGATAGAATCCGCTAAGAACGTGAAGTCTCTGGCGTCATAAGGTATCTGTCGAGGGTCTCATGGCTGAGAAGCGCTGATTAAGACCGGACCAGAAGGAAGGGTGCCTCCTATTGGTCGGGTCAATCGCCTGAGCCAATTTCTCCCTGGTGGCGGCGGCGGCGGCGGCGTCGGCACAGGTGCGTCTCTCCTCCACTCTCCTCGCTCCTCTCTCGATAGCGAACGCGGTCTCAGTCGACGGTCGTCCGTGCTCCGTTTGCACTCTCTCGCAGTACTCGACGATTGCTTGATGCGACGGTTCCTTTAGAGAATCAACCCAACGGAAACACCAATGGAACCACCCAGATGCGTTGCATCACACCAGGGTTCCCGCGAGGAGAGGTGGGCGTAATTTTTCCCCATCACTTTCTTTGCCCCTGACGGTATCATAGTTCCCCTGGGGAGTAGAGTTGTGCGTCCACCGCCAAGTCCTGCGGGAAAGCCACCCGTAAAGCATGCAGAAGCCGCCGCTCCGGTTGCACCGGCGCAAAGGGAGGGGGGGGGGGAGTGTTAAAAGAGGACCAGGTTCAAACCCATAGAATTCAGAACAGTAAATATTTCCAGGTAGAATGAATAAAGGTATCAAATTGCACTCGAAAGCGGAACTTGACGCTACATAGTGCTGATTTAGGCGCCAATTTGAGAAAAAAGGCATTTATAGGCATTTATCGGAGTTTAGGCACCAACACCCAAAATAGGCATTTATAGGCACTATAAAACCACTATAAAAGCCATCCTTGACCTCCAATTCGTGCTCATATATCGAAATGGGGCGATAGGAACGCAAGGAAAAAAATAGGCATTCGCCTAAAATCCGGTCTCTAATGATGATCTCCCGACATTTCCCCCACTTTGGAAGAACAACACTCACACTTCCCCAAAGCGGTCAGGTGGACGACTCATACGTCCACTCCTTGTGACGGTAGGTGCCACGGCCGGTTGCAGGTGTCCTCTTGTTCGCCGTGTAGTGCCGGTCGTCGTCTGCACCACGTAGGAACGGGGTTGAGGCGCTGGCCCTAGAATGTGGCCGTAAGACGCTGCTCCCGTCAGAATTCTGACCGCAGTTCCAGGTGGAATGGTGTCGAGCTCACGTGTTCTGCGGCGCTCGTCATAGTGTTGGCGCATCTTCTCCTTGTATAAGGCATTTCTGGAGCGAAAGTCGGCGGTGTCCCAGCGAGGTTGGAGAGATTCTGGTTTTACTGGCACGTTTGTGCGCAGTCTTCGTCCCATGAATAGCTCCGCTGGCGCGTAACCTTCGATTCCCGGGGTCGCACGCTGGGCCAGCAATGCCTTGTGGATGTCTGTCGATTTCCCAAGGAGTTGCTTAGCCGTTTGGACTGTCCTCTCGGCCTCCCCGTTGCTCTGTGGGTAGTACGGGCTTGACGTTGATTGGGTCACTCCCCATTCCTTCAGAAACACTGCGAATTCGCGTGAGGCGAATTGCGGTCCGTTGTCTGTTCGGAGAATTTTCGGCGCTCCATATCGTGCAAACATTGGGTCGAGGACGGCGATGATGTCCCTGGTCGTCGTCCGCCTCAGAGGTTCCAGCTCGAAGAACCTTGAATAGTAATCGACAGCAATCAAGTAGTTACTGCCTTCGTGGACGAAAAGGTCCATGCCGACGACTTCCCATGGGTAGTTTGGCAGTGGAGTCGCCAAAAACGGAGGTTGACCTGGTTTCCGGTGTTCTTGACAAACAGGGCACTTTCGGACGAAGCTGTCGATGTGGAGGCCAATGCCTGGCCACCAGACTGATTCTCGTGCTCTGGCGCGGCATTTGGACACACCCTGGTGACCTGTGTGAAGCTTCTCCAGGATTTCGAAGCGTAGGGCTTCCGGTATGACGAGCCGATTGCCCTTGAACAACAGTCCGTCTAGTACGGCTAGTTCGCCGGCGACTTCGTAGAAATGGCGGACTCCTTGAGGAAGCGTCATTTTATCCGGCCATGTCCGGAGGGTGTACTCGATTACCCTCTTCGTTACCGGGTCTGTCTGTAGCTCGTTCTTGATGCGATCGAGCATTTCTTGGGAGGCTGGAAGCTGTTCCAGCGTGAGGAGCTCGTACTCTCTGGTGTTGAGTTCCCTTGTACGAGAGGCTGTGTCGGGTAACGGCTTGCGTGAGAGCACGTCGGCTGTGTACATCGCTTTTCCCGGAACGTGACCTATGGTGTAGTCGTACTGGAACAGGCGCATTCGGAATCGCTGCAGTCGTGGGCTCAGCTCGTCGAGTCGCTTTGTTGTCATGAGGGGAACCAGCGGTTTGTGGTCTGTCTCAATGTGAAACTGCAGTCCTAAGATGTACATGCGGAAGTGATCACATGCCCATGTGATCGCGAGCGCTTCTTTCTCGATTTGAGCGTAGCGTTGCTCCGTCTCAGTGAGAGAGCGCGATGCATAGGCAATGGGCAGCCGCTTGCCGTCGGTCTCTTGTAGCAAGACCGCACCAATTCCGTAAGATGATGCGTCCGCTGAGACTATGAGAGGCTTCTTCGGATTGTAGTGCGTCAGAACTGGCGCTTTGGCTAGAGCTTCTTTCACTGCTTCAAAGCTTCGCTGCTGGTCGGGTCCCCAGAGCCACGCAGCGTCGGCGCAGAGGAGATCCCGCATTGGCTTCGTTGTGTGTGCCAGGTGTGGCAAAAACTTGGCAAGGTGGTTTGCCATCCCCAAGAACGATCTCAGTTCTTTCACATCTGATGGTGGTGTGATCTGTGTGATCGCATCGACTTTTTCAGGATCAGGCTTCACACCTTCGCCGGAAACGATGTGGCCTAGGAACTTGACCGTCTGCTGTAGGAAGGCGCACTTGTCGATGTTGAGTGTTATGCCGGCTTTGCTGAGTCGTTCGAAGACTTTAACCAGGTTCGCGTCGTGCTCAGCCCGTGTTTTCCCCAGACGATTATATCGTCTTGCAGGCAAGCTTGGCCTTCCACTCCCTCAAGGACTCTCAGCATTTCGCGCTGAAAAAACTCTGGTGCGGTCGAGATTCCGAAGGGAAGGCGAAGAAACTTGAAGCGTCCGAACGGCGTCAGAAATGTCGTGTATTTCTGCGATTCCTCTGCCAGAGGTGCTTGCCAGTATCCAGCTCGAGCGTCGAGTTTGCTGAAGACTGTGCCACCGGAGAGCTTCGCCAGACATTCGTCTACGGTGGGCATGATTACCCGCTCTCGGACGAGGTACTTGTTGAGCTCGGTGTAGTCTACGCAAATGCGCAGTTCGCCATTTGCTTTTTCTGCGACGACCATCGGAGCGCACCACTCTGTGGCCTCGGTGACACGCTCTATAACTTGGAGCTTTAGCATCTTGGAAAGCTCATTCTTCACAGGTGGTAGCATCGCCAGTGGCACCCTCCTTGGGAACGTAAGAGCAAAGGGCTTCGCGTCTGGTCGAAGAACCACCTTGTACTCGGCGTTCATCTGTCCAAGCCCTGAAGTCAGCTGAGGGTACTTGGCAAGTAGTTCGGAGACGTCCTCTGTGCGGCTTGTCTCACCACTGACGTTGAGGAGCTGTGGGAGAACTCCGAGAGATCGGATGGCGGGCCTTCCGAGGAGAGCTTCCTGTAGACCTTCAACTACGAAAACATCCTCTTGAACTTGTTGACCGCCCCATTCCATAGAAGCTTGGAAGTGTCCAGCGGTCGAAAGCTTCTGATGACCAGGACCGAGAAGTGCTCTTTCTGGCTTTCGCAGAGGGCCCATCACTTCGCGATTGTAGTCGCGCAGCGCGATGGCAGTGACGTCGGCGCCCGTATCGACCTTGAATGTGATCGAGATGCCGTTCACTGACGGGGTGATTCTCCAAGCGTCATGAGCTGAAGTGTCTTTAAGTTCGCCGAGGTACACCTCTTCCACTTCCGCTGTGCGGCGAGCTGGGCGAGCCGCTGTGGAAGTACCTGGTCTCTCTTGATGTTTCGAAGACAGGCAAACGGAAGCGTAGTGGCCTTGTTTTCCCCACGACCTGCATAATTGACCGGATGCCGGACAGGTCGTCTTGGTGTGAACCGAACCACTGCCACACCATCTGCATGGCTGGCGGACACCTTCGTGCCTTTTTTTGGACGAGCCGTCGGCGTTGTTTTCTTACTCCAGTTTTTCCTTATGCGTGCGGAGCTCAGTTCGTCGACGGCGGCGCCGTGCTGACCTTGCGTACCTCGCATTTCTTTGTGTTGTTGCTTGACTGCTTCGGAGTTTCGCGCGGCAGCCACCGCGATCTCGAGGAAAAGGTCTATTCACACGATGCATCTTGTTGGGGAATCTTGTGTCGCGAAACTAGGTTTCGGGAAACAGATTCCCCGTCTGAACGCAACCGAAAAAGTGGCGCGCCTCCGAAAAAAGTGGCGCGTGTTCCTCGCTTCTCGGGCAATTTTTCGCTGAAACCTCAGCGAGGCCTGTCAATCACCCGAATGAGAAACGCGGATGCTGCCAATGGCCGCTCGACTTCGCTATGACATCTGACCTTCGAGGAGGAGCAGAGCTTGTGAAGGAGTCCGATTTTTGGACGATTCCGTATCCAAGCCAAAACCGAAAGAAAACAAACAAACATGGCGAGTGACAAGCGGAGAAGAGGTGCGTACGGGTGATCTTGGTCCTACTCGGTTGCAGGTGTGTGAACGGCGCCTTAGCAGTGCGGGTTGGTGGCGCGGTGCAGATTCATCAACAGTCGCGATGAGTGCAAGCACCGCATATAAACATGATGGCTGCGGCGATAACTTTATTAGCGGTGCAAAAATGTCCAAATTGCTTCGAGATCATCCGCCTGTCCTTTGACGTTCGCGGTCTTTCCCGGGTTTGGCAGGACTTGTAAACCCAGTGAGCCGAATTTGACGAAGTTGATTGCGTGGTATTAATAAAACAGACTGTCTCTTCACACTGTGCGTACTTCATATCATTTTGATGCGAAACGCTTGGTATTCCCGGTGCAGATGACAAGGTTTGGCGAAATTTTCGTGAGTCAATACGTCACAGGTTTCGCGCGTCAGACTTCACGTGTGAACAGGCCGATTTCGCGAAATCTTGGTTTCGGTAAACTGTGGCGCGTTGAAAAGATGCATCGTGTGAATAAGCCTTAAGCGCGGAGAGAAGTTGCAGCTTCTCGCTGAGAGCCGTATCGAGGAGGCCTGTAGTAAGGTTCTTTGGGGTTAATACTTGACAAGATACAATGTCCTTCGTTTTTCTTAAAACAGGCATTTACAAAAGAAATCAGAGTTCAGATCCACATACTAAAAGAAAGAAAAGAAAACTTAGTTAAAGAAAATAAAAGAAAGGAAACGCAACAGTCACGATGTCTTTGAACAACCATGCGCAGCAGCGGGTCTTGTGTCTGGAGCTGTCGTTGTCGGCCCACGGTTGTGGCTGGCAGTCAGGAGCGGGAGCGGTTGGCTTCCGTCGATGACCCAAGAGTCACCGCACCAAGTGCTTGCGCAGTAGGAAGCCGGGCAGCGTAGGTCTCTATGCGCTGCCCTCGCTGGAACAGGCTGCTGGTCAGACCGCAGGAGCGAGCAGCCGATTGCCCTGGTCGATGGGGACGTTCCGTCCCAGCACGTTCTCCCGGCCAGTCCTTCGCACGCTTTCTGTACACGCACTACCCATTTCTTCTTCTTCGTCGTCTTCCCTTCTCCCCCGAGCCAATTCATGGGTTGGCACACCCTTCTTCTTTAGCAGACGAAGTCACATCATCACAAGGCCTATACCACGAGGCGGTCCCGGATGAGCTCGTCTTTCAAGGCGCCATATTGGCATCTCTCTGCCAGCTTGAAGAGGTCGGTAACGAAACTTTCGACTGTCTCATGACTTTCTTGCTTTCGGGGGTTGAACGTAGCGCGTTCGTATATGATGTTTCGCCGTCGAATAAAATGCTTTTCAATGGCATTCTTCACGCAGTCGTAATTGAGCTTTTGTTCGTCACTGAGCTTGAGAGAGGTCAAAACGTCCTCCGCCTCGCGTCCCATGGCGTACAGGAAAGTATTCACCTGAGCAGCGCTGTCTTGCTTGCTGAGTCCCGAGATGACTCGGTAGCGATCCCATCTCATGGTACAGGGCTGCCAGTCGTCTGAACGGCGGAAGTCGAGCTTCTCTGGGAGAGAGACGACAAATGGGCTTGAAGGCTGGCGTTGGAGCCGTTGCTTCTGGTTGCTGCTCCGACTGAGCCATGGCATCAATTTGGATGAGTGGGCAACTGTAGCCGCTGAATTGCTACGCTAGCGCCGCTGCCACCATGTCGTGGTCGAAATAAGATTGATGAACGGCGTAGGTTTATTCTAGCATAGCAAAACAGGTAGGTCTGAGCCGTGCAATGTCTGGTCGCGATCTGGTGGAGAGAGCGTCCGCGCGCGGAAGCGGTGGGCAGAGTTTAGGGTCACCCGACGGCGGTGCCGATGATGATGATGACGGTGGCGGCGATGATGATAATGTCCCGACAGGGTGAAAAGGCAGTGTTTTTTTTTTACAACATGCTTCCCTCGCTTGGGTGTATTTTCTTTCTTGTAATGTTTGGACCTACTTCCCAGATCGTAAAGACATGGGAACACGTTTTTACGGAGTTTTAGTAGATCGTATTTGCACTTTGGTAACGATACGCGATAGCAATACGATGCACACTGAAAGGCTCAGGCGAAGTATCTGGTTTCGTTATCAGAGTCAGTTTCAATTCCAGATTTCCAATCAGCCATGCATGCTGGCCTTGGCAGAATTTATGTATCGACAAATTTAACAAGTAGCGTTAAAGACTACCAGGTCAAACCCTATATTTTCACTGATCATTGTTTAGTAACAGTAACGCTTAACACAACCAGGAGTAAAGTCATTTTAATGAGCAACTCTGGAAGCTTAATTCAGAAGTATTGAAGGACGAACCTTTTGCGACGAGCGTGGACGAGCTCTTCGCAATTACGGCGAGAAAAAACAACAAAAAAACTCTCACTCTTGGAAAACGGGGAACATTTAAACGAGAAAGTAAAGCAACAAACAATCGAACGTTCAGGCATTCTACGCTCCACGCACGCATCGAGTAGAGGTAACTGAATAATGTTCCGCGTGCAGTTCACGAGGTAGAGTGCGCAGATCTTGGTAGCGGTATGAAAGATATCCAGCAAGTAAAAACGCAGGTTCAGCATTTTCATCACGAACGTTACCAAGGTGCCGTTGTTCGTTCTCAAACGTACAAATATTTTTTGACGAAAAACCTACAATGGATGTATAAGCGCCAGTAAAGCAGTATGTTTTAGCTAGAGAAATTTATGAAATCGAATAAATCAACAACATAATTCTGTCTGACAAGGACAGCATTGAAGATGCTTTTGTTAAATACTATCGAAAGCTTTTAGAAAACAACGAACCACCAATATGACGAATCAAGTGTGAGAAGTTTGTTGGAAAGGGTGCCACAGTTGCAAAGGGATGTAAAAAAAGAGGACTCGTAGAGCGGATCATCTTGGCGGAAGTTGAACAGTCAGTAGATGAAATACCCAATCATAAAGGGCCTGGCTCTGACGGAAATACGTCGAATGTATAAAACTTCAAAAGTCGCAGCTGTGCTTTACTTTAGGAGTATTTCTCGAAGCATACGAGCTTAAAGCATTGGCCACCTCTTTCTTAAAAACACACACTATCCTTATACGAAGATCAGAGGATCCTGCCAAACTACGTCGTGTCATTAATTATAGGCCAATCATTTTGTCTGATACTGACTAGAAAATATTCACCAAAATATTGACAAGACGACTTCAGAATGTCATCTGCGACATAGTTGGTGAGCATCAAACTTGTGGAATAAAAGGGTGAATACAATCAAATATTCATGTTGCAAGGAGCGTCTTAGAGTGTTGCTCCGATGAGGAGAGGTCAAGTGGCTTTACTCCATATTGACTTGTAGAAGGCTTTCGACCGCGTTACGCATGCGGTAGCTTTGGGAAGTTTTAAATCACGTTGGAATATGAACCGTTATCTACGACGGAGCCCAGATGACCTGTAAAGATTGTTGAACAAGAATATTAATAAATGGCAATCATATTCAGTTAACATTCCAGTACTGTATTCCGTTCGGTAAGGGTACCCGATATCACCACTGCTATTTGATATTTATTTGGAAACATATTGTGTGAGTATCGCCCATAGTAATACAGTCTGCGAGGTTTCGGTGTCAACTCAATAGAGATCAAAGTCTTACGCATATGCCGATGACGTGGCTATTTTCTGTCGTGACAAGAGAAGTGTTACCGAAGCTGTTGTGTTGACCGATACATTTTATGACATAACAGGTGCAACGGTAAACTGGGAAAAATGTATTGGCTTCTGGTACGAGTCACGGGCAACCATGCCTACAAAGTATGACAGATGTCAAATGAAACGAAACAACTTGTAAATATCTCGGCGTGTCCACTTGAACAGTTTCGTAGCACGTACGACATACTGGTCGACAGTTACTAATGAACTGAAACAGCGAAATCGATGATACTCAAGGAAGGCCTCAACTCGTTTTCTTGCTCAATATTTTGCACGAAGAGCGAACCTCGTTTGCAGACACTTTTGCTTCATTGCCAAAATTATGTATGTATTACAGATCCTGCGCTGTGCTCAAAAGATCCATAGGATATGTGCAGTTGTTTATTTGGAAGTGCGAATGGAAACCAATGAGACATGACAATCTTTTTCGATTCATCCCACTGGGAGGTTCAAGCCTGCTACATTTGTTTATCCGTCATCTTATATCGCTTTTTAGTGCTTTTTTGTGACGAGTAGCAATTATTTTTACGCACAGTGTTACAAACCAAACTATCTGGACTTTTGCCATCGTTTCTGGTGTCTTCCCAGAAACCGGATACTATGATAACTGTTGTATTCCTAAGATAAGTTGTTGATTCGTATAATTTCTTGTCCGTCCGATTTTCTCGAGACTATCTATCTGGCGTTCCAAGAAAGGAGCTTATCTCGAACTCTTTTGGCTAATCTTTTCCCAACACCTCTGTATCGTTCAATGTTCAATAATGGTCCAGGTCAAAATGTGATTGCTAGAGTTAAAAAGATGTGCATTCCAACAGTTGCAAAATCTTTCTTTTGTTAACTGCATACTGAATCATTACCCGTTAAGGTATGGCTCCAGAGGAAGGGAATATTCGTTCCGTGGACTGTAAACTGCTTGCTTTGTAAACAATGCAGAAAAAATTGAGCATGTTCTCATTAATTGCTGGAATGCTTTCCTTTTCTTTTTTTTGGGGGGGAGGAGATATCCTTAAACGGACGAGGAAAAGACACATAAAACACAGACTGGCGCTAGCGCCAGTCCGTGTTGTATGTATCTCTTCCTCGTCCGTGTTTTTTGCGGTTTTAAGTCCTCCACCCCATACACTCAACAACTTAGTTGCTCGTTGACCTTGTTAGGATGCCAACGACGTGGAAACACTTACCGGATAACAATACCTCAAACTCGGATCGGCGTGATGAGCAGAACTCATTCGGCGACAGGTCTTCACCCATGTATTTTCTGCTTCCGTGAACTGGCTGGCCACGCGTATTTGGGGCTGAGGCAGGTGGGGTTCATGCTGCACGGAGTCAAGATATAATGTAAAGAAACAAAAACAGTTTCGGCTGACTGTGGTGTATGATGCATTTCTGTGTGCGCTACGTTGAGCGTTTCTGATAGCTTCACTCGTTACTGTGTTAGATACCCGTGACCTTGGATTATATGTTTGGAGTTTGCTGCTCTCATTGTGAATGCCTATAGTACCCTCCCGAATTTCGAAGCAACGGACGTTCGCCCTGTTCTTGCCGGTTTCGAGCGTAACAATCGCTGTGATGCTTCAACCGATAAAACTAAAGCTCTTGCGATTTGCGTAATACAGAGCGGTTTCACGTTCGCACTTGTATGCGACATGGGCCGTGTGTTATATTATAATAAACGTGTGGATAATATAAAACAGGTCACTTGTGGCCGCTCTTTTCTAGTATTTACGTTTTACAAGCTCAATTTTAGCGATTTTTCAGTCTACTGCGTGCGAACTAAACTTGTTGTAAACGTGTTCGATGGCAACAAGACGTCGTGAAAAAAAAGTGTTGCGCTTGTGTTTGACCCTAGATGCAGTGCCGCCTTGTCTTTCAATCATGTTCGCGGTGTGGAAGCGCCCTATAAACTGGTTGACATTGCGTAATCAGGTGTTTGCTATCGAGTTTTGTCTTAATCCTGTTTTGTAGTTTGATTTGCGTTCTACAGAGCGGTTTGAAGTTCGCACTCGTGTGAAGGGCAAGCTTTGTGGAATGTGCAATAGTAAACATGTGAACAATTCAAAACTGACTACTTTTGCTCGTTTTTCATTCTTATTTTACGTTTCATAAAGTAATTTGAGTTACTTTTCAATCTTCTACTTGCAAACAAGAATTGTTCTTAGTGCTTTTTGTGGCATTCAAATACTTCTCGTGCCTAGTGTGGCCCTAAAGGCCCTGTCACATTGAGGAAACTTGGCAGCGACAGCAGCGCAACATGTTTATCAACAGTTGGTCAACTTTGTTCTCAGCCGCCCTTTCGCTCGTCAAACCTGCCACATCCCGGGAGCACCAGCACATGTAACACAGGGACAGCGACAATTTTGACTTGGTGTGAGAGCTTTCGGCAACAAAAAGAGCAGTACCTTGTGCTGGACGATTGTGGCAATGCAGGCGAGTTGGTTCATGAATTTAACTGGCAGCAGGGCACAAAAAACAGAAAGACAAAGGGAGAACTGCACAAGACGAGCGCTGAACTTCAATTGAACGTTTAATGAAAAGAACACAACCAGGTAAACAACCACAAGCAAACAACAAATCTGGCTAACACAATTATCTCCCTCCTTTCTTCAAGTACGCTTCCAGCAGTTCTCTTGCAGTTTTGTCACCCCCTTTCCCCCAATCGTATAATCTTCAAAATTAGGCTGACACATGCAAGTGGCACAGTGTAAAGGCAGATGTCTTCCCGTTGTTGAGTGCAGTGACAGGGCATGTTGGCGCGCACGGTCGTTGACGCATCGGCCAGTTTGGCCGATGTATACCCGACCGCAGCTCAAAGGGATTCGGTACACCACTCCCTACTGCACAATCAACATACTTATTTCTGTGTTTTATAGAGCACTTGTTACCTTTGCTCCTCTGTCAGCCACTCTGGGGCAGAGTTGCGACAACTTACTAGGCGCCGAAAAGACGACCGGCACGTCGTACCTCCACGCTATATTTTTCCCATTGTGAGTTATTTTATGCGTATAAGGGATCACTTGTGGTCTTTTGTTCGGTCTTTCTTTGGGTTTATGGGGTCCCATTTTTACCTTCCTTAGTAATTTCTCCGCCACCTCCAACAAAACAGACGCTGGGAAGCCCGCGGCCCCAAGCCATTCCACCTGCCTGCCAAAGCTCTCCTGTAGTTAGTGGTAACACGACTTCTCAAGAGCAGCCTGCATGCACGACGACGCTATTCCCCTGGACGAGGCGAGGCGTGTTGGCGGGATCGGCGGATAAGCGCATTTTGTGTTGTCGACACGATAACACAGATAGACTCAATGACAGAGTTCCCTATCAATAACGAACGTGTTTTTCAAGAATTGACTAAAGCAAAGGCCTGAAAAACGCTATTTAACACTAATTAAAACGCGTGCAGCTAAAATAATTTGATAAATGTTTTTACTGCGTAATTACGGAAAGCGGTTGTGAAAATTGTCATAGCTATGATCGTGAACGATCAGACGGTTACTAAAAGTAGAACTGCCAAAATATCAGCTCACATTACTGCTAGTGAAATAGAATGGCCTGCCTACTTACCCACTGATGAAATGTAATAAAAAATAATCCACGAAAGCAAGCGATTCAAAATAGCGAAGCATGAAAACGACCGCTCTGAACATAATAGTTGATACTTGGAACTTGAAAGTAGCCGCTGCCGGACCCGTGAATTGTTTCAAAATTCCTCAGAATGTTTTGGCGATTGCAGTGATCACATAGCAGGCGATAAAGGCGAATAGACAGCGTTGAAAAATGTGTATTCCACCGATCATTATGAAGGCCGATCGTGTCGGTGTCGTAATGAGTTCAGCTCAACAAAGCGCTGGAAAAGACACTTTGGGATACTACCATGGCTGATTCCATTTCACATTAGAAATAGGAATTCCATGAAAGACAGATCCGGACAGAAACACTCCATTCGGTGGCGCAAATCACGAGCACATATAGCACTGATATCATCATCCTCGGGTAGAGCTAGCTGCTTCGTCACCGAATGAAGAGCCTTTGATCAAATATGAAGATTTCTAATTATGGTCGCTGGTTGATGTCGTTCCCTGCTACATGTCCGACCCTGCTAACCAGTAAGCGTAGGCAGGGCGGTGGTTTCGGGGGGTTGAACCCCCCCCCCCCCCCTTTTTTTTTAGCGTCGAACTATATTTTTGTTTTTGCCACTTAATCTTTTGTGACAGTTAGCTATCCATGTGCTTTGTCTGGCCGGCACGCGTGGTAATGCAGTGGTACCTCAAAACGCGGAGGGAGTTGTATGCTATCAGGAAGTTATTGAAGTTGGTGGGCCTGCAACTACGACGACAGTAGAACAGTAAACCATCACGCCCGTATTTCTGTAAATGAAGCCTGCTCCGTTTTCAAAAATGACAACGCAACTTTACCCGTTTTATCTCTAACAGCGCCTCCCTAGCCTTTCCGTGAGCGTCCGTGGCGCCGAGCTCACCCTGCTTCGTCATTGGGGGAAGGGGGGGATTATCGCCGCTGAACCCCCCCCGCAAAAAAAATCATGGCAACGCCACTGCTTCAGAACGCACTAGCACTTTGTAGGGTGCCTTCATGTGCGCTTCGCATAGAGTGATGCCAACTGCCTGTTTCCTTTTCCACACCCTCTTCCACCGCCATTTTGTTCTTCTCATTGTTTCCCCGTCCACCGGAAGGTGGCCTTTGTAGCCCATCGGTCCTCCCATCCGAGGGGAGAATGCTAATCCTCCCTCCATGGGTTCCACAACGCTGCTCCGAACTTGTGAGATGAGGTGCTTGGTTTCCGGGAGGGTTATAAACCCCAAGGATTATCGCCGAGAACCAAAATGGTTGCTGGTTTGTCGGCGAGCAATATTACAAGGGTGGCATCACATCTACCAAAGCGCACATGAAGGTTCTCTAGCACTTTGTAGAGTCAGATTTGCAGCGCCGCCGCGCCGCACACGAACGAAGGTAAACAATGAAGATAGCGGAGTTTTCCGCGTGTCGGCCCCGCTGTCAGCGCGGTGCGGCAGGGTGTTCTCCGGCTGTCGGACAACAAATCGGCAAACACGGTTGCCGAGCGACAAAAACACTTTTCCCGACAGTTTCTGTTGCCTCAATGTGACAGGATCGCCGAAAACATGTCTCCCTCGTGCTGATGGACAGAGTTGTCCGACTGCTTACTCAATGTAACGGTGCTTTAACTGCAGTGCCTACATGTCATTCGATCGCATTTTCGGCGTCGAAGCACCAAATACATTGGCGTGGACTACCCGGGGTTTTCTCTATCGAATTGCGGCTTTCGACTGCGACGATGGATTAACCCTAATCCATCGCCAGAGCCGAAAGGCCGGATTCGATCAGGAGCCCTGGAAGCAAGTTAAGCCGGATTGAAAATGCCTGATTGACGCTGGATCCAAAATTGGGCAGAAAGAAACTTCCAGTCTGCAAACAAAAAAAACCCACAAAAAACAGTCAGATTCAACCGGACATTATTTGTTCAGGCCCAAATTCAGATCCGGACTGTATCCGACATTTTTCATTCTGGTTTCGATGTTACATTTTTCTATTGAACACGTTATGCACGATTTTTTATCCAATTACCGGTCCTTCAGAGTTTCCAGGATCATCTTTCTTGAACAGTTGGAAAATGCGTAGGGCGTGTAAATTACTCCGGTTCCCATAAAATATCCGCCGTCTCCAGGACATCCAGAAGCTTCCGCTCTTCCGTCATACTCCGCACCTAATCTGCGAGACGAGGACACGTTTCAGTTCGTGTGCAGCTTTAGCCATCCGCCATAAATACGCATAATAGGGAAATGGTCCATCAAAAAATTTGCTAGCCGCCAACTCAGTTCTGTCCCGTCACAAAAATAGAAACAAAACACAAAATACCTTCGAAAATAATTACTCGCTCTTTGTTTTAGTTAGCAATTTACACAATTGCTGTAGCTGTTATATAAACTCTGTTCATACTGCTTTTAGCAATGAAACTATATAGTTTAGTGATCTTTACATGTCTGCATATACCGGGTGTTTTTGCAAAGCCATTCAAACGTCCTTAAAATAGAGTGTTTGAAAAAGAAATACACTCTTCGGGAACAACTTGTTCCAGCCACGGCCGACGTCAGGGATTGCAATAGAAAACATACTAATTGGCAAACCAATGACCAAAAACTGACTAATACACTTTTTATTTGTGAAAATAAACACGTGGTTCTAATTGCGAACTTGCTGAGCGTCATCGAAAACTCCAATATCGGTTCATTTTATGACGACTTGAAGCACGTGTGAAGCGCAGGGACGAGCGAAAGTCACCGCGTGTAGCAGGCGCAAGGCCCGCGATGCCAAAACTCGAATAAGTATAGAATTCGCGTTTTGTTCCAAAATACGTTCTGCAGTGGTCTCAGTTGTAAACACAGGAGCGTGAAAGACCCATTCACGCGGGATGCGTTCGTTTACGTCTTCTTACCTTGCGTTATGAGTGGGGCTCTGTGTTTCCGGTAAATACCGATAAACCCCAATAAATTCAACCGAATTGATTTTCTTTGAATAGAAAGCAACTGAGAAACCCCGAATTGAAGATGGCCTTGAATAGGGGATACCCGGTTTTGGGAAAAAACTATTTTCTCAGCAGCTTTTTTTTTTGTGGTCATTCTGAACATTACCATAACCGTACTAACTGTCCTTCAAGTTCCTTCTTTCTTTAGGAATCACTTCCTCTGGCCCCGTCTCCTGCTCTTGGTACCGGGGGGGGGGGGGGGGGAGGGTATTAGGTATTACAATATTTACCACCGTGTCCTGTTTTCTTCAGGCATCTGGAAGGACCCGGGTCCGGAAACAGAAATACAATCCAAGATTTTTGAATGAGTTTAAGGATGTTGAAGCTTTCGGTGAAGGCACCGACAAAAACCTTATCCGCAAGTCGCTTCGCCCAACTCTCGACAGACCCTCACCACCTCACCACCTCACCACCTCTCCACTTGTATTATGTATAAACCGCATGTGAGCAATTTGGCGAGCGACGAAGACCCGCTTCGCTGCAGACTCGGTAACTCGCGCGACAGGGCAAACCGCATGAAAGCGACGGGAGCAAGCGACCAAGGCGATGATAGACGTCTTCTAGAAATACAAAAACCGAGCGACGCGACGAGCGACAGGGACAAAACTCCGCCACTCGACGCTGCTGACTCTCGTCTCTGTCACCATCGCTCGTCTCATCACTCTCTAAATTCGCTTACAGGCTGTTCAGCCTTTAAGGAGCACGTCAAATCAGTGTCCATTCACCACCTTATTCTACTTGTCCAAGATCGCCTGCTCAGCTGACACTAAAATCATCGCCGCTACACCCCGATTTCTTGGGGGCACTGAAAATAAACACCGCTTCCGAAGAAAAATGATAAACCACAAAAACATCCCCCAATTTGAGGAAACAAAAATACCGATAACATAAACCCCTAGTTATGAGCCACCGGAACATCCTTGCTTCTACGTCTCGCGAAGGTACTCCTTGAACTGCTTGCCACGCTCCATATGGAAGAGCGAATGTTCCAGTGCCTCGAAATGGAAGAAAACGTGAGCTCCCGTAACATAAAGCAACGTAAAAAAGGTACTGTGTGAAAGGATATTAACGGTGAGAGGGTATTTGACGGCGTTTGTTATTAGCGGCGATATGTTTTGGTGGCGCCCTCCTGTGATTCCCTCTCGTGACGTCATTACCTTTATGAACAAAGAGTTCGATGGTGTTTGTAATGAGCATGGTGGACGCTTGAGAATCATTCCGCCTCTCAACCAACACCGCCAACACTGTCAAAATTAAAGTTCTTACATTCCTCTTATATCCGTCGATGAGAAATCCTTTGCTGACGTCAAAGTCACCAATCGGCCAATCGATGGCAGTGCCGACCCCAGCGACGCGCTTGATCGCGCACGTCGCCAATAGGACACGCTATAGGAACAAGGCTCTAAACTCACAGTCTTGCGGTGATTACGGCTGCCGATCTCCACTCCTCCGTATTTGCCGTTGTCCTGAACAAAGCCATACTTATGTCTGATGCACACGTCCTCCTCGAACAGCATACTCTGCGGCGCAAAACAGAGAAATTCTAGTAACCAGCTTTCTAGAAGTAATGACAACCGTCCTTAAAATTAGCATTCAGGCAATAGTCGGCTCACGTTATTGACATAAAAAAAAATTAAGACATGACTGCACAGGCTCGTTGAACTGTATGACGATTTGTGCAGAACAACGGGTAACACAATATGGTTTATATTACTGTAGTGTCGAAATGAACGCCGTCGTTAACGATCGCTTATACTGGGGCGTGAACACAACCGTCACCGAACATCTAAAGGAAAAGGCGTAGACACCTCACAGAAGGGTTTGGTGAAGTAATCTTAAAAACCGTTCAGAACACAAGCAGGAAATGCAAAAACGTGTAAAACGTTGAAAATGTTACTTATTATGGTCAGATGCAACGAAAGCCGGACTGTCACTCTCAATTTTTGGTACGGCATTGTCTAAATTGAAAACCACGCCATCCTATAGAGCTGTGTATGGGCGCCAGAATAAGTGTCCCTCATTCCTGTTTTCTTTCATTCTGCTCGTTTCACTTCAACATAGTGGTCGCATGACAAGCTGTTGACCTTCTAGGTACCACAATCTTCTTGTGCTGGAAGCTCCTCCCACCTCCTTCTACTTTAGCAGAGCGAACGTTGGAGAGGAGGTTGCTTTCTCTCCAGCGTTCGCTCTGCAAAATTGGAAAGAAGTGGGAGGAGCTTCCGCCTCATTCTCAACCTGTCACCGACTATAGACCTTTTTCGCGTGACGGTCGCCGTGATTAAAGTCACTGGATCCTGGGAAAGTAGCGCCATTGCCTTCCCTACCTGCTAGCCGGACACAAACGGATACTAACATACAGACGACTCAAAACTCGCAAGGCGATTGGCTAATCGGTCTACGTTGCCATGGAAATCGCCATCTTGGTCCATTTAAATCTTTGAAGCTTCCAGGGGTCATTCTAAACCAGTCGCGCCAAGATCACCATGGAGCACCACCGTACTGGAAGCGTTCCTCGCCAATATAAGAGTCTTTGGCACTTTGTATGCGATCAAATTATTAATCATGGCCATCTCCATGGATCTCTTACAATTATATTGTTCTTCTAGCGTATTTCAAGACAGTAAACTTATTTTTCAGTGCCTCCAAGCACCGACACAACATCTGGTGGTGGTACGAAGGTGACCGCTTGTTTCGCCGGTGTGTGGATAGCAAAATCTTCGTATACAAAAAACGACTCCATAAAGCTACCCGTCACCAGCGAATCTAGATCGGCTCACCAAGAACGAGGGGGTCAAGGAGAAATTGCTCATTTCACGGACCAAGATGGCGACCACACGGGGAGCTTGGCGCTACTTTCCCAGGATCCAGTGACTTTAGCCGTGATGTAGTTCGGTTGGGCGACAAAAACTGAAGTCAATAGTTTAAGCATAATTACAATAAAAGGTATAGCCAAGAAAAAAATTTGGCCGCATCTCCACGTGGTGAATGATGTTGATTGGGGCGAAGCTCTGGTTGTAGCTCTCTGCGCAGACGGTGAGCCGCAGCATGTCGAGCCTTTCGTTCGTTTTCATCCATGTCGGAAAAAGGATGTGTGGTATGGAACGTGGTTATATACGCATTTGAGCATTTGACCGCAGCGCCCTCTCGTCTATCAATGTTGAGCCAATGCATGCAAAGTTTAACGCGATTATATACGCATTTGACCGCAGCGCTCTCCTGTATAGACGTTGAGCGGCTACATGCAACGTTTCATCCATGACATCCCGCTCTTGAGTTACTACCACATCTCAGAGCCCCCTACTCGTCCCGCAGTCGTGGCCGAGTGGTTAAGGCGATGGACTAGAAATCCATTGGGGTCTCCCGCACGGTTCGAATCCTGTCGACTGCGCAAACATTTTTGCATTATTGTTTTCATAATTTTTTTTCATCATTTTTTTCCATACACGAGCACGTGAGCACGTAAGCTCACGAGCACGAGCACGACCACCGGACGCCGGACGGACGGACATGACTAGCCCCTAAGGAGCTTCGCACCCAAAAGTACTACACTGACACGCATCCCTTTATTTCTAGTGCATTTTGGAGGGCAAATCAACCGAGTTGTCTCTCTTGCCAAACTCAACTACGTTTGAATTCAACATAGCGTCCGGCACGGAAAAAGGTCCCTAGATGTTGTTCGTTTTCTTTCGTTCTCAGTCACGTGGGTTTCGTATCTGGTATGCGCAATGAGAAAATATAAAAACATATCAACCTGGAATATGTAAGAAAATATGGGTGGGCAAAACAAGAACCTGTGAGAATCAAGCATTTTCGTGAACACCTTCCAGCAGCGTGGAGAGATCAAAGCGATGTTTTAACGCATGCCAGATGTGACGATATTCAAGATGGCTGCGCCCTTGTGGAAAAGGTGTATAGACAAGCACTGCGTAGGTACGTTGCTGCCCATTTCGTTGGCACGGCATTTCGACAAGCAGCAGAAGGTCAGTTATGGCAGCGCAAGCTTTGGCGCTCGGGAAAGGCGTCTACACTCGTCTTCTCAAACTCTAATGAGGGTTTCATCAAGGTGCAGTCTGGAGTTCACATATATCAACTTCATGGGTGAACTCCCACATCACTGCCCCTGGTGCCACCATCCGATTCTCCCCCTCTCCCTTATAAGACGTGCCAGACGAGGCACCGCGCCCACAAAAAGCAAAGCTCCGCCCACACAGAACAATGACAGTGTGCCAGCGGTCCCTTCTGGTAGACCACTGCTGAGTGACAAGCGATAAGCATCAACGTTCTGAAGATTTCTGTGAGATATACGAGGACATATCATATAGCGTGCTCTACCGCATAGATATTGGCACTGCAAAACAAGTTGGAAATAGAGTCGCCTGAACATCGAACGCTTGAACTTTCAGCGAATGTACAGCTGCAGCGGAAAAAATAGCACAAGTGACCGATGACCGGTGCGACAAAATCGCGACACGCGGCGTATTCTTCCCGAGCGCGCCTATAGCGAGTGGCCAGCAATTTTACGTCTCAGGGTGTGGGCGGCGGCGGAAAATTGAGCGATAAGATTTGTAGTGGTCGCTATTTGTGAGTTGGTCCAGCTAGTGGCGCCCTCTTAGTGTGAAGGGGGGCGTGCGTGTTCTTTAGAAGAAGTAAAGGGGAGTTCTTCACGAGCAGCCGTCGGTGTCGGATGTCTTTTACTGAGCTCAGCCTCACAGGGTTTGAGAGGTAGGCTCTGAATCCTACATGGTGTCAGAAGTGGTAGGATATGGCAAGCTCTGATAGCACAACCGATTCCACACCCTGGAGGGGCATCGCTTTACGCCAGCCTGACAGCTTCGACTTTTCGAACGCGGAACTGTGGCCCTCCTGGCTATCGCAGTATGAAGACTACGCCTTTGCATCGGGTCTTTCCTCGGCACCTGAAGATGTACAGGTACGTCTGCTACTCTACTGCATGGGATCGGAGGCCCGACGCTTGCTGCAGTCCTTTTCGCTGTCCGCTGAGGCGCCATACAACGTCGTGGTACGGTGTTTCACCGAGCACTTCGTCCACCCCGTGAACGAAGTATACGAATCGTCGCGTTTCCATCGGCGGGTCCAACAAGCGGAGGAAACCGTAGATGCGTTCTACGCGGAGCTGATGCGTCTAGTCAAGCGCTGTAACTATGGCACCCCGGAGGTCGAGGAACGTCTTGTCAGGGATCGTTTTGTCGTCGGTCTTCGGGACTCTCAGCTGTCTGACCGTCTTGGACGTAACCCGAAGCTCACGCTCAAGGACGCGTGGGTACAAGCGCGCCAAGCCGAAGACGCCGACAAAGAAAAGGCAACCAAGGCAGGCACGGGTAAATCTGAAACTCCAGGAGGTCAAGGTGTCAATCTTGACGCGACCAAGCTCGCAGGTCGTCTCAAGCGGCGCGGCACTAAGCCTAACGCCACCAATGCTGCTCATGACCAGTCGTCTCGCGTCTCTACGGGCAGGCCTGGTTCTTGTTTATTCTGCGGACGTTCATCTCATCCTCGTGAGGACTGTCCCGCACGCAAGTCGAAGTGTAACTTTTGCCGTAAGCAAGGGCACTTCGCAGAGGTCTGTCTCTCCCGCATGAAAAAGCAAGCCAAAGTAGGCACTCTGCAGCTTTCTGTAGTCGACGCCGGAGAGAGGGCTAAGTACATTGATGTCACCGTGAACAACTATACAGCGTCCTTCAAAGTGGACTCGGGAGCCGAGGTGACGGCTGTTCCAGATAATTTTCCTCGGATTCCCCAGCGTTTGTCAAAGGTGGAAAACGCCATTCATGGACCGGGCAACCACCCGCTTAAAGTGCTGGGTTCTTTCTCATCGACGCTGTGGTGGAACGGCAGATCTTCCAAGCAGCAGGTGTATGTCATCCAGTCTCTCAGTACTCCTTTGCTGGGCTTCTCTGCCATACAGGACCTTCAGGTCATCAAGTTCCTCGATACTGCAGCCAAGCCTGCAGTCAACCCAGGCTTCACTGAGCTCTTCACAGGTCTGGGTACGCTACCCGACGAGTACACGATCCGGCTGGAATCCAAAGCCACTCCTTTCTCGTTGAGTGTACCTCGTCGTATACCCATTCCCTTACGAGAGGTCGTGAGGACGGAACTGGAGAAGCTCGAGCGACAGGGTCGTCATTCGTCGGGTTGAAGGCCCCACCCCGTGGTGTGCAGGAATAGTACGTCGTTCCGAAGGCTTCTGGTGGTCACCGTCTCTGCGTTGACCTTACGATGCTCAGCAACCCTACTGAAAAAAATTATATGAATCTATATAAGAACTGATATGAAATATCCAAAAACTGATATGCGACATATGAAACTGATATGAAATACCCAAAAACTGATATGCGATATATGAAACTGATATGAAATAACCAAAAACTGATATGTGGCATATAAGAACTGATATGAAATATCCAAAAACTGATATGCGACATATGAAACTGATATGAAATACCAAAAAACTGATATGCGATATATGAAACTGATATGAAATAACCAAAAACTGATATGAGGCATATAAGAACTGATATGCAACATATGCCAACTGATATGAATGTGTCCAATAAACATATCAGAAATAATTTCATATAATGTTTTTCAGTATACGACTTGCCGCAGTGGAGCGGCTTGATTTACTGGCTTTCAAATAATTACGGCATGAGCGTTTACTTTTTATTAAGAGATTCATCCCCTGAGCCGTTCAAAATACTCTCAGAGGTATGACATTACTGAAAAAAATCCAACATGCTGAGAATATTATTTATTGCTTAGGTGGTCACCGAAAAACTCCGTACTTACAAAACGACCTGTATAAAAGGCGGAAACGCAGAGCTCAGAAGTAGTTATTGGGTGTGCTGTTGATTTCATGTTTGTTGTGCCGTGTATGTGTATGCGCTCAATGTATATATTCAGCTGATGCTAGTGGTATGCGTAATGTATCTAGATGGTGGCGTGAGTAAATAAAAATATTTTTGTAGCACATGAATGGGGTGGTACCTAGCGCCACCTAGCTAGTGTAACTGATATGCGGCATATGAAACTGATATGAAATAATAAGTTCTGATATGAAAAAGGTGTCCAATAAACATATCAGAAATAAATTCATATAATTTTTTTCAGTAGGGAAGGTCGTCCTTCGAGAACGCCACATGCTCCTTATGGTGGACCAAGCTCTCGGACTTCTGGGAGAAGCGACTGTGTGTACTCCAAGTCGGACGCAAAAATCCGGATTTCACCAGGTGACACTTGCCAAGAAAAGTCAGGAGTGCAGCACTTTCATTACTCACTTTGGCCGCTTCTGCTTCTGTCGTCTGCCTTTTGGACTTACGGCGGCCCCAGAGTGCTTTCAGAAGCAGATGGCGCGCATACTGGAAGGACAGGTAGGGTGCGTCAACATGATTGACGACATTCTTGTCTTTGGACGGACGCTCAATGAACATGACGCGCGGCTCAACTAGGTGTTTTCCCGACTATCGAAGGCTGGCATCACTCTCAAGAAAGACAAGTGCGTGTTCGGAGTGTCCGAAGTCAGCTTCCTTGGAGATGCCGTATCAGCAGAAGGCGTAAAGCCGGATCCTAGCAAGATTCAGGCTATTTAGGCGATGGAAAGGCCTGAGGATGTTGCAGGGGTCCGAAGGCCACTTGGCATGTTAAACCATGTTGCACGTTTCATGCCGCACATCTCCGAAGTCGCCGCTCCTATCCGAGATCTTTTGTCGAAGAGCAACGTATGGGCCTGGGGTCCTGAGCAGGCGGCTGCATTCCTACAGGTGAAGAACCTCTTGAGTTCAGACTGCTGTCTCGCCAAGTACAACCGAGTGTACCACAACAGTTTCAGCAGATGCCAGCTCCATCGGCATCGGTGCCGTACTCCTTCAAGACCAAACTTCCGGAAGAAGGAGGGCGGTGGCCTTCACATCTGGGGCCATGACGCCGACAGAGATGCGCTATAACCAAACAGAGAAGGATGCTATGGCAACGGTGTGGGCTGTGCGACGTTTTGACGAGTTCAGTACGTGGTTTGCAGCTCAGTGTGGAGACTGACCATATGCCCGTGGTATCTCTCTTCGGCAAGATAGAGTTAGACATGTTGCCTCCTCGCATCCAACGCCTTCGTTTAAAGCTGATGCAGTACCAATTCCGCATGCTGTATGTGCCGGGGAAACTACTGGCAACGGCAGACCCACTCTCCAAGGCTCCCCAGAGAATGGGGGTCTGAAGACAAGGGCGTGGACTCCTTGACACATTTGCAATCGCAGCACTGGAAGACACGTCTGTTGACCTTCCACTCCTTCCCAGGAAGTCCAAGCTGCGCAACAGTCTGACGGAGAGTGCTGTACGCTCAAGCAGTATTTCGAGTTGGATGAACAACGAGGCACAAGCTGCCCGATAATTTGTCCAAGTATTGGTCTGGACGAGGCGAGCTTCCGCTGGCGTTAAGACTTGTAACGGAGGACAGTTTGAAAACGTATCGCCACAATAACTATTTGGCGAAAACGCGGCCTCTAAGAAGGAGATGTAGTGCTCGCTATTTGTGAGTTGGTCCAGCTAGTGGCGCCCTCTTAGTGTAGAGGGGGGGGGGGGCGTGCGTGTTCTTTAGAAGAAGTAAAGGGGAGTTCTTTACGAGCAGCCGTCGGTAACGGATGTCTTTAACGGAGCTCAGCCTCACAGGGTTTGAGAGGTAGGCTCTGAATCCCACAGAAATAACTTTCGAAATACGGGCTTTAGGCTCGGCTGCTTTCTGCTAAACACCCCCGCGTTGAGACATTGAAACGTGACTGGCACTCTTGATATCGGCGCGCACGGGAACAATAGCCCCGCGTGTCGCGATTTCGCCGCTCCGGTCGTCGGTCACTTGCGCTAACCTTTTTCCGCTGCAGGCTGTACATTTAGGTGGTGCATTTTGCCTAGTGAAAGCATGAATCGTGGTCATGATAGGCCACGCCTCGCGTTTCTTTAAGCTGACCATTAATATATCACTGATCTCTCTTGTAGTAGGCTTGATCGCGGATCGAGGCTTGTTTTGCATGGGGTTGACCTGCACCTCCGGCAGCCGTCACTTGACAAAGCGAATGCATGGAACTCTACGGAAGAAACAGGGAAAGCTGCAATGTCTTGCCTTAGTAGGTGTTTCTCGACAATTAAACTTTTCCATGATGATTTTCATCCGAATCTGGGGCAGAAGGAGTAAATTCTTCACACTGGAAGAGAAGTAACAGGGGCAGACAACGTCTGTCCCAACAACTTTGCTCTTTCACTGCAAAAACGAAAAGATTTTCTTTTGCTTTAATTTCGGATTGAGATTATTATGGTAAACTTCCACCACCTCGCCTGCACACTGATGATTTCGTGAAACGTTTATCGTGTTTTTCGGGATTGACAGTTAATATTCGGGGAACAAACATCGAAAACGCTGGAGTACCTTTCGTTTTTTAACTCGTGGTTGAGAGTCGAGGGTTGCGAGTTTGTTGGGCGTAAACTGTGATGTGGCTCAATGAGACAAGGGTTGCCGAGAGTCAATGTGGTGTCGTTCATGATCTTGAAGTCATCAGTGCTTAGCAGATGATAAGTTTGAAGGTCTTTAGTGGGAATTCGCATCGTTTCAAGAGCCTGTACAGATTACTTCTGGTTCAAGCTGTTGCTTTGAACTGCAGTCAGGTCTTCTCTAACGCACTAAAACTCGGAGCGTGTCGCTGATATGTTGAACGTTTCATTTATTTAGATACTGAAGAAAACGAAGCCTGCACAGTCGGCGGCGCTCCGGTACATTTTTTTTTTTTTTAAATCGGCGTTCGAACGCTTGACAAGTACCGATTTGACGTCCGAACGCCCGATATAATGATTGCGGCACATTACAAAATACTCGCCTACAGGCTTCAGTATTCCTACTTTTGTGTGTTTCTCCCATAGACTTGCGCGTATTGCCTGGTGTCAAGCAATGACCGCCGGTGGATGCCACCAACGGGCTCCCGATCCACGAGCCAGCCTACTACAATAGACATCAGTGGACTATACTGACTATTGATGAAATCTGTTGTTATAATAATGAGAAAGAGACATGTTGAACTCACCACTAACATCGCCTTCATTGTCGCGAATGTTTGATTCACTTAGAGGGTACCTAAACAGATGTTACAAAGGAAACGTTAAATAGTGTACAATTACACTAACGAAAGTAGTTGTCTACAAACCCACGCCTAATACCCGTGCCACACAGGGCAACTCGAATACCATTTACAACTGAACGACATTTGTGTGATCGGCGAATCAGCTCGCAATCTGTCGCGCGTGGAATGAGCAACACCTGAGTGTCGCGCGCTGATTGGCAGTCCGCTCAAATGTCATTCGTTGTAAATGGCATTCGAGTTTCCCGCGTGGCACCGGTAAATTAAGTTTTTCGAGCGGCGCAGGCAAGCGCATATGATAAATCAAAACGAAACACAAAAATTTAGATTTTTATTTTTTTATGGTTTGAGCAAACCACCCTAGAGACTTGCCGTGGCCGTGGCAAATGACGGCCTTTTGCATTTACCGAGCGTATTGGAGTGCCGGATGAAGACGGGAGATGGCGTTCTCACCTAGCCGATGTTGTGTGTGTGTGCGTGTGCGTGTGCGTGTGCGCGTGTGTGTGTGTGCATGCGCGTACGCGCGGAATAAACTTCGATTTTTTCTTTTTAAGGGGGCACTGACCACATCCGATTCACATTTGTTTTATTATCCAAAACGATTGAAAACGATGCCGGGACGTTGCCCTCATAAATTCTGGCAAACTTGAGAACTCAGTATGTGTGAGTTCAAAAAAAAAAAACCCTTTTGCCAGGTGCCGAATTTGAAGTTCCGACGCGATCTGCGCCAGTACAGTGAGTCAAATTTTGGGGTCTCCTGCGATTTTACTTTCTTTCGGACCTCCGCTCCACGTTGTGAAGCAAAAGCGCCGTTGTCACCGCGACCCGAAGCGAGGAGGAGGTGAGCCTGCGGGATAGAACGGCGACGGCGTGGGAAAAAACCGGTTTCTTCCCCGACTCGTTTTCCGAAGGAGGGCACAAATCTAGGAAAGCAGCCGCCACACCGAGCTATAGATTTTCGTGTATTTCAAAAAGAGGCGCCGTAACAGTTGCGTTCGCAATTGCGGTAAATAACATGTTTTCCGATTGCCGGTATTAAATGTTATAGAAATGCCGCCTGCAAAGCTTCTAAATTTACTTATTTTTGACGTCGCCGATCAAAAGAAGCGAGGAGTGTGAGTGGGGGGAAATATAAACGTCAAAAACTAAAAAAAACGCGCGCAAGCGCGCAGGAAAAAAGTTTTTTTTCGCGATGCGTTTTTTTGCGTGCCTATGACTACAATTTGCATCGTCTTAGACAATACAAAAAATACGACCCTTTGGGTCGTCGGCACCCCTTTAAGTAGGCCAAAAACAATATATATTACGGAAGGACCTAGTAGTAATTAGAACCGCATAGCGATAACAATATTAAAAGTTATAAGAAGCAGGGCTCGTGTTGTGGTCCAGATAAGCGGATGCGCCTGTCAATGCATCTGGACCCGATTGCAGAGCAAGTCATTCCTGCGGAGACGATTCGCTCGTGCACACAAGATGAATACAGACAACTTCCTTTAAAAAACAACAGTTGCATGTAGGGGGATTGGTGGACGATCAGTAAAGAAGTCAACAACACTGGCAGCGACCTTTAACGCTAATGACATATAATACATAAAATTAAGTGCCCAAGAATATCACACTATACCTTGTCTCATCCTACAATGGAACTAAGGCCAGAGCCACGGGCCGCCAGGGTCCAATCACGTTCCACGCTTAACACGTAACATTGATTAGTGGTGGGTGAATACAGAATAACACGTTTAACATTGATTAGGGGTGGACAAATAATACTCCAAATGCAAAAGCGCCGCATCATTTGCATGTAGCTTCGAGGCTGCAAGGATCCTAGATGGGCTTTCTTTGCGACGTAAAATTGTTTATGAAGTCACTCAGTGCTTTTCGATTCGAGCCACTGTCCAGCACGTCCCCTCATCAGTGATCCGAGACGCGGGCTCCAATACTTTATATCGAAGCGAGATTCCGCGCGTTGATGTTGGCTGCAGCACATGATTGGATCTGCCGGTCCGTAGCTTTTGCCTTTCATTCATTTTCATTCATTTGCTTTTTATTTTCATGTGCTCATGAACAGCTTGACGCCTTGGTAATGATGCACAAGATGTTCACAGGTTAGTTACAAAAAGTCTTAAAAGCTACGAAATTTGGGTTAAAAACATCAATATCTGCTCCCCTGAGGGTATTGTAGAAGTGTTGAATGCGGGTCATGGGACTGGTTTGGATGATCTGATTAACATGAAAAGTCGGAGAAACCCGCAAAACTCGACTGGGAACGTGAATATTAATAGCAGATGTGAGATCTGGGCAATCAATTAATCCGCTGAATACATTTATGCAGGAAAACAAGATCGCGCGCTCGCCGTCTGGAACTCCAAAGTAGGGCATTTGCTGCATCGTTCCAAGAGTCTCGCATAAGAATAATAAACAGTACGGCCAATGTGACGATCGTAAACAATTCGAAAAAAGACGCTTTTTGAACATTTTCAATCATCTCTTGGCTAGTAGAACTAATACAATTCCAGACTTCGAGAGGAAAACTCCAACTTGGTCCGGATTAAAAGAGAAAAATAAGCGTAGAATGCAGGTTGATGTGTAGAACTCACGCGTGATTCTAGAAGTTACTCCCAGCTTACGCAAAAAGAGCCATTAATAAGGTTGTTAACATGTACAGTAGAGTATAACGGAGAGTCTATGTACACACCAAGATCACGCGTGCACTCGACTCTTCGCAGAAGATCTGTTGCCAATCTGGTAACAAAAGGTAATTTTTCTACCTTTCTAGACAAAGAAGGATTAGAAGGATTGAGCGTTGGCATGTTCAGACGACACCAATTGCACACACGCCTAACATCCTCCATAAGTTTTTCACAGTCTTCCAAAGATATGATCCGCCTAAACATCACTATGAAACGCCTTTAGTCCATCATAGGGGTGAGACGAAGTATATATAGAAGACACGATGCACTCCCTATGGCAACATTTTGGTCCTTATTTTCAGCAGCTACTGAACATATTTCCGTAAGAAAAAATTGTGCCTGAAAAATATAAAAATAAAAAAAAATCACAGCTTTGCGGAATATTTATTTTTTTTAAATTTTGCACTTTTTTTTTTCGGGGGCTTCGAATTTTTGGTATTAAGCCGATTTCTTTAATTTCCACATTTTAGCGTCCCAGAGGAAAGTGGGAAATTAAAGACTGGATACATGTTATAGTGCCGAGTTGTTGTTACAAAATGTATCTGTGTATCTCTATCCCGCTAATAGGGACTGCCTCCGGTGCACTGCGGTGCAGGAAATTAATAGACCCTTCCCGAAAGTCAGTCTACCCACCCTGTACAGAGCCAAACCCGACGCTCTAATGGCGGCGCTATACTTCGTTTCAGCTTGGGTCCAGACGCAGCCGATGCTACAAGCGCGAGCTCCGGGCTTCCAGCGTCCCTGCCAAGCACGCGCGCTCGTGCAGTACAGGCACTGTTCAGGGCCACACCCTCGTGCTTGTAGCATCGGCTGCGTCTGGACCCAAGCTGAAACGAAGTATGCACAGCTTTTCCACACCCGAAAATGCGAACGTCTTCGAAAGAATAGAGCTGAAAGGGGAAGAGGTGTTGGTTCTTTCACGTCACCTTCGACTCACAAAATCGAGGGTGCTTGATTTAACAAAGCACAATCTCCTATCACCGCCATTAGAGCGGCAATATTGAGGCTCTTGGGACTGCCACTAGGTGACTCGACTTTTTGAAAAGGGCCTATTGAGGAAGTGTAGTGAACTATATTTGTAGGAGACGACGACGAGACGAAAATGAGCAACAGAGCACGAGACGGACGAGAGCTCGTGTGGTCTATGTCCGCTGCAGACATCATTCGGAACCACTTCGTTATTTTAGGAGCATTAAACGAGTTATAAGTGGTGACCCGGACAAAGCACCTTCGCCTTCGGTGCACCGTCATGAGCAACAACGAAGACTCCACGGCAGGCGAAATCTCATCCGTACACGTTCGTCTTCCAAAGTATTGGACCGCCGATCCGGAGGTATGGTTTGTCAAGTCGAAAGCCAGTTTTCCACGTATCGCATCACTTCGCAAATCCGCATGTTCCACTACGTCGTCGCCGCTCTTCCACCCGAAATAGCGACCGAAGTACGGGATTTAATCTTCGTTCCACCACCGAACGAACCTTACACCACCTTGAAGACGGAACTGGTGAAGCGCACGTCGGAATCTGAACAGCGCCGACTACACCAACTGTTGACAAGCGAAGAACTCGGCGACCGCAAACCGTCGCAGCTGCTCAGACGCCTCCAACAACTCCTCGGCGAGAGAGCAGCATCATTCGACACGTCACTTCTGAAGGAACTATTTCTTCAACGATTACCGACCAATGTTCGCATGGTGCTTGCCACGACGTCAGACCTCCAGTTGCTCGCCCTGGCACAGCTGGCAGACTCCATTATGGAGGTTGCCACGCCGCTGGTAGCAGAGTTGCATCAATCGCAAGTATCGACAAGAGCATCTGTTGACTCACCATCTACCAATTTCTCTACAGAGCTGCACCAGCTACGGGATGTTTTCCAACGAGAGTTGAGTGAACTCAGAAATGAAATAGCTGCAGTTTCGTTGCGCTCTCGATCAACATCGCGGCAACGCAACAATGAACGCTATCCTCGGAACCGCTCAATTTCACCGCAATCCAGAGTCTGCTGGTACCACCGGACATTCGGAGACAGGGCCAGGAACTGCACACCACCGTGCGCAGCGACGGAAAATGCCAACCCCCACCACTAGAAGCGGCGAGTGGTGCTGGGACGGATGCTGGCCGCTTATTCTTCGTCACAGATCGCGATACCGGCCAGCGTTTCCTTATCGACACTGGCGCTGAAGTAAGCGTACTGCCTTCATCTGCACTTCCTCGTCAGCCTCAGCAACCCCACTCCTCCCTTCAGGCTGCCAATAAAACATCCATCGCAACCTACGGTGAGCGAGTTTTGACAATCAACATCGGACTGCGGAGAGTTTTCCGATGGGTATTTTTAGTCGCGGACGTTAGCCTACCCAATATTGGGTGCTGACTTTCTCACGCATTTCAACCTCATTGTTGATATGTTGAACAAGCGTCTTGTAGACCCAACCACTGATCTCAAGGTTCGAGGGAATAGCACTCACTACCTCTGATCCACGTCCTAGAGAGCACCAAGAGGCAGAGTCGAGGTACGAGACGCTACTTCAGCATTTTCCATCGTTAACTCGCCCTCATAACTTTCAACATCCAATCAAACATGACGTGACCCACCACATTGTTACAACGGGCCAACTTGTTTATGCTCGACCACGTCGGCTACACCCGGATCGCTTGAAGGTGGCACAATAGGAATTCGCCCACATGCTTGAATTGGGAATCATACGTCCCTCATCAAGTCCATGGGCATCGCCTCTACACATGGTGCCGAAAAAAACACCCGGGGATTGGCGACCTTGTGGTGATTACCGCGC
>JAZHYW010046990.1:0-16469 GCA_037355805.1 Ixodes ricinus
TTTTGTTTTTTTATTGCGCGTCACTGGTCTAGCCAGGGACCGCAAACGCACAAAGACGACGATACGCTTGAGAATTCAATTTGGCGCTGCGGCAGGTCGGACTCGGAGTCAAACAGAGTATGGCGCGAAACTTAAAACCGGCGTTTTTACATATAGATATGTAGAAGGAATCGCCTCTATAGCGCCCCTATCGGCTCGAATGAAAATAAATTTGCACAAAAGAAAAAACACGAGCACTCTGATGATGATTAGATTCGGTTTGCCGCTGATCGGGGCTCCGGGGAGCGAAGGGCTCAAAAGGGTTGCGGTCGTCGTTTGCGCGGCGCGAGCGGGTGAACAAATAAAACGAGACGGAAGAAGGCGGTATTCTTTTCTCGAACGCGTGACCAATGGCACGGAAAAAAGAAATACCCCGATCGCACGAATGCCGTGGCAAATGGAGGACGTAAATTTGATTACCGAAAGCCCGGCGGCGCGACGCGAAGGCGGTCATTCGGATTTTCTCTATAGCCCCTTCAGTCCCGGCTTGGTCGTTTATGGGGCGTAGCCTAAGTCGAGGTGGCACTCTGCCGTAGCCTTTTCGCGACGCTAGGCATACCGTGCTAAGGTATAGGGTGAGCTCGGATTCCCATTGGCGGCGAGATGTTTTTGGTGGCGCCCTTCTCCTGACGTCATCGCCTTGCGAACAACAAGTTCGATGGCGTTTGTAATGAGCGTGGTGGAAGCTTGAGATTATTGCGCTCTGAAAGCAACATTGCCAACAGCGTCAAAATGGAAGTTCTTATGATTCCTCCTATTTCCGTTGATGAGACATCTTTTGCTGACGTCAGAGTCAGCATTCGGCCAATCGTGGGAGGCCGACCACTGCGACACTTTAGATCGCTCACGTCGCCAATAGGCTGCAGGTGCACGCACTCGCGTTTGGTTACAGCCGAGCACGTTTTGCGGTTTCGTGAGGATTACGTGCTTTCGGAATTTATTTCTCGTGGAATTAGGATGGTGCATTTAGGAGTTTATTTCGCGCTGAAAATGCGGGGTAATCGGAGTTTATTCTTGTTAGATTCTCAAATTTTTTTTTTAAATCAGAGATTTTTTTTTTACTGTGTTACCAATTTTAAAAATTTCAAGAACAAAATAATGTGCCATGACTCGTTGTCCTGAAAGAACCTTGACCAGATCAAATGCAAACCTTCTTTGTCAGTAGCTCGAGATTTCAAAGGACGCTGAAGTGACATTTCCTCACGACCACTGACTGTGCTCCTATGAAGTTGGTACTTGTTAAATACCGTCTTTTTTACTTTGTCGTTGTAACCTCGACATTTTGAGTGTTTTGGAAAAACCCGCATTGACGAAAAATTTACCGACGTGTGTTTTTCGGATTCTTTTCCGATCTATTCGAGAACACGAAACCCTACTTATAACCGGTGGATAGATGATTCTGGCTGAACCCTTTTAATCGGACATCTCTGAATAAATGAATGAATGAATGAATGAATGAATGAATGAATGAATGAATGAATGAATGAATGAATGAATGAAGAAATAAAAAAGCCACTAAGGTTAAGCCTTTTAACATAATAATCCTAATTCAAAATTAATAGAGCATGGTGAGGAATTTCATATCGCTGCTAACCACAAGCGTGGGATAATTCCGATTTTTGTAAATTTCCCTTTCTTCTTGATCGATCATCATTCTTTCACAATTGTATTTAGAAATTCTTTTTACAAGGTCATAATGGACAATTTTTGAGAAATGGTATGTATATTTGATCTCATAAATACTCGGGAATCTTCAACTTAATGAAATATAGTTTCAGGGCAACGCTCAAAGATGGCGCCACCGTGCCAGTGTGTTCTCTTGTAAGAGAGCATAAAGCCTCTTTCACAGACTCGCGACTGCTGACCACCGGAAAGGCTTAAAGCCGATTTCAAGCCTATTGCGTCTGGTTGTTCACCCAAAGCCGGTCGTAACCAGTTGACGTCAGGACCGCGGCCGGCGACATGACGCCTCAATGACGCCATCAGGTGGTAATCGATTCGAGGGCCGTTTCTTAAATACTCATGTTAAACGGGCAGCCTTAAAGAGACACTGACAGGGTATTTGTGTTTCCCAAGGTTTTTATTACAGCGAAGCTGTTATGTGCTAGGATCTGGAAAAAAAATGCGTCCATGGATGTTAACAAAAAAACTCCCGTTTAAACGGCGCTCCTTCGTTCCGATTGGTCGTGGCAAGTATAAATAAAAAGAGGGGGCAACCCGCGTGAGTCAGCCTTCTTTGGCATTATTAGATAGTGAGGTCCTGATCCCTTGTTATCATCTACGGTCACCGACTTATCTCAGCTAAGAGTGCGCTGTGACGAGGCTGAGGGCAGAACGCGCCGATCTAACCTTCTTTCTTTCGCTTCCGCGATGCTGATAAAAGACTTCGGTCTTTATCAGCATCGCTGATAAAGAGCCCAAGTCGCTGTAAAACCTAAAATAGTCGTATACCAACACGTATACGTATACCAACGACCAACAACAGAACGTGTATCGACCTCACGTTTAGCAAGAACGTATCCGAAGTCAAAATACAACCAATGGCGGTTTACCATAGTGACCATAAGGCAATGATCACTTTAGTCACTAAGAATTAAATAAAGACAATTAAACAACGAAGTCGTGTACGTGTCTTCATTGCAATCATATGTAAATCGTATAGATGTCGTATAGTTGTCGTAAAGTTGTCGTAAAGTTGTCGTAAAGATAACAGCTTCGCTGGTCCTCCATCTTCACGTGAAGTGGATGGGCTCTACAATTTTTTTTTTCGTACGTGCCATATGAGAGCCTGACTACCCAGAAAACACATTTGCGGGTGGAAATTCGTTTTCTTTCCGCCCGAAAACCGCCGACCGAAAACTGGCCGGTTTAAGTCGTCCTCACTCTCTTCTCCATGGTCACGTGCCGTTTCCTATGGTTTAGACAGAACTACCAAAAATAATGAGTCGTGAGACACATAGGAGTTATTATAATGTACGCTAGAGGTTCAACTGGCGCTAGTGTGCTGACGCAAATTGAAGCAGACAGCAACCAGTCCAAAATTGACTTCCGGTAATGCATTTCTATGGGAAAAAGTGAGGGCATTTTCTCCCTGCGCTCGATCATAAGAGCAAATATCCCAAATAATTCGTACGTACTAGGTAGCTTGGAACATTTCTCAGTCAGGCCGACGAAATAATTGGTCAGTTACGGTGTTTTTCTTTCGAATTCATCGCATTAAAAACGGTGCTAAAACGGCTTCGTACGTGTATTTTTGTGCACTCTCGGACACTGTTAGCGCGAACACGACGTCGGCGCTTTTCAGCATGGGGGATATACGTGCAAAACGAACGAAGAACATCTTGAAATTAAGAAAGACGGCAAGAACTACGCAGTAACACTGGATCAGTAAATATACGTGCATGTAGGATCAAAATCTATTCTGATTTTAAATAAGTAAGTACTGCTTTATTCTTTCTGCTCTGAGCGAAGCTGCTTGTTCTACGTTCAAAATATCACCCGCACGCTCGAAATCTTTGAGAACAAGTGCCCGATAAAAGCTGCCCGGCAGAGAAAACAATACGAAGAGACACCTTTCATAGCCCACGGACTTTATTCTCTACGTTTTGAATGTTTCTATCCGCTCATGCACGACGGGGTCATTTTCATATAGTGACCGGACTGGCATATTATCAATATACAAGCGTCACCGGAATGCTGGCGAGCCTTGAACACGCTCTATATTCCTTTCGCTTGTAATTTTGCTTCGAATCGTCGCTTGTTTTTACACACCTGCTGCGGAACACACGTTTGGGACTGAAATGTAGCGAAGTTAAACTTCGCTCACTGATGAAGAAAAATGCGCTAACTAAAGCAATTACGCTTTTAAAATGTTAATTAAGACACATACTATTCGGTAAGACCGAAATAACCAAAATGTTCCGTGTTATTTTCGGGCGAAGAGACAAAATGCACGCGCTTTTTCCCATAGGAATGCACAGGAGCACCGCAAAAGTAGACTGGTTGCTGTCTGCTTCAATTTGCGTCACGGAAGTCGCATAGACACTAGCGCCAGTTGAACCTCTAGCGTACATTATAATAACTCTATGGTGAGACATCGAAGGCACACACAAAATATATAATGTAGGAAAGAAATATGTCACAAATTTTTCTGTGGCCTCTAAAAAGTTGCAAAAACGTTGATTGGGAAAAAAAAGTATTACAGTCACGTGACTTCCGCTAACTCTCCTCCTCTACATTTCTTCTTCCTCCCCAGTCCAGTTTCGGTTTCGGTTTCTTGCAGTTGCGTTTTTTTACTTTATAAAACATATGTGACACTGTTGCAAAATACTGACTGGGTAGTCTTCTGGCACCATAATGACCCGCCTGGCTAAAAAAAAAAAAAAATAGGGGTGTCAGTATTTTTTTAACCGTGGTTAACTCAACTTTAACTGCTGATACGCGGCACCAGAGTTACCGCACTATTCTCTCGGACAGCTACTTCAAAAGAAGTGAAGAGCGCGCGCGACTGCTTTGAGTAAAAGTAGTAGTTAGTGGTGAGGGTAGCGGAAAGCCGGAACATGTTGGCCACTCCTTTGGTGGGGGTGAGTTAGTTCCGGGGAAGAGAAGGGATGAAAGGAGAGATCAGAGAAAAAAAATTAAAGAAAGAAGAGAGGTAAAGAAAAGGACGGATGGAAAAGAAAAGAGAGGAAAAATGAGATGAAAAGAGATCAGAAAGAAAAAAAGGAAGAAAGAATAAAAAAGGAACGATTGGTCAGCAGTTCTTGTGACTCGATTGTTGATGTGTTGCCATTGCCCAGTGTATGTCAGACACCGGGGTTGGAGGCGGTCAAATAAACTGGTGTCCTCCAAGAACTTCAGAAGTGCGGCGAATGTTTTCGAGACATCGCTTTGATGGGGGTTCAAGAATGCTCAAGCGCACGTTCGCCCATAGCTTTGACTGCATGGCCGCAGAATGTTGCCCGCAAGTATTGTGCGCTAACTGTGGCTTAGCTTAGCGTAACCGCAGTTACGTGCGCCCGTGTAACAAGGGTATTAGGACGCGTTAAACACACCAGACGGAAACACCAAAACTATGGTGCCTGGAGCACTTCTCCGACTGGTGTGTTTAGCGGCCTACATCAAATGCAGCCCTTACATCAAAAGCGATCCCAAAGTGGAAACAAATGGCGTCACAAGAAGCCGGAGTGTCATGCTGTCGGATGTCGCGATCCTGGCGGTTGGTCGGAGAAATGGTGGCAGAAAGCACGAGAGACCGCGAGTGTCGCTGTCGTCGCGGCGTCCCAACTTCTTGACTGCCGAGGCTGTCGCACTGGAGCGTGACCTGCAGAGACACAGGCGTCTGCCACATACACCACCGCTGCTGGGACGCCGCCACGATCGCGACCGGCGACAGCACGACACTTCTGTGATCGAGGGAGCACTTTCTTGGACGCGCTGAACACACCGGGCGGAAACGCGTTCCAGGCACCATACCAAAACTACTCTCACGGTGAATCGAAGGCTGAACAAAAAATATCATGAGCCATTCCACTCTGCGAAGGTGGATGACCAGCGAAGCTGCTTAGCACATGACACAGACGTGACAGAATTTTGAACGAAGGTACGAACATCATTTATTGTCTTGATCGGTGGTCATCGTGACGAAAGGTACGCATACACATTTATTGTTGTCTTGATCGGTGGGCATTATTTCGCGTGGACGGCTATCGCCGCCCCGAGGAGCCGGAGGAAAGCTAGACACGCGCGACGGGTCCGCCACCCGGCGGAAAGTAGTCACGGGTGACGGGACCGCCACCCCGGGAGAGCGGAAGGAAAGGAAACTAGGCACGCAAGTGAGCGGCTTGGAGCGACGACAAAGAGAGGGCGGTGCGAGCGTAGACATGACCGACGCGGGTCACACAGCGGCAAATCTTTGAGAAGCCTTTATTATCTACCTGAGAGTCTACAGATCTTGAAAATGTTGCCTATTTATAACTAATCTACTGAATCGACCTTTTGCTCAATTACGCAAGCACTCAGGAGAATGCAGGAAATGGTGTTTCACGCGCCGCACGTGCCGGCGTCTGCAGCAGCATAGCCTCCTCTATACTCACAAAGCCTGGCAGTTCGACGACGGAGCCATAAAGTGCCCGGTCGCAGATTTAGAGCGCGAGGATCTGGTAGCACAGAGCATCAAATAGCCATTTCTTGGGGAACCTGGACGTCAGCGCACATACTTTGCAGCGGCGAGGATCCGAAACACACTTTCAGGTCCTGCGTCCGTCGAGCGTCTCGCGGCAGCGGAGACGCTCGTTTCGCGTCTCGCCGCAGCGGGGCGCCAGTCACGTGGCTCTCCTCTCATCCGGTTGTCTGCCGCTCCACCTTTTCCATTTTCGGGCGGCCGCTTCTCGTGGCGATCTGCCAGACTTTGTCAGTATATAGAGGCTTTGGCAGCAGTAACTGTTCTAAAGCCAAAGCCTAAAACAAAAGACATATTGCACGCGCGTTCGTCAACGGTTTATTTCGGTTATTTACTTCGAATCTTTTATACGGGGAAGTCGTGCGCGTGCGGCGCGTGCAACGAGCGAGCGTACAGTTTTTGTTGACGAACATGAAAATTCCACGGAACCCCAGCCATTAACAGCTTCGCTGGAAATGTACGTACATAGGTTTTAGAGCGAAAAGAAAACAGTCGTGGTCTGTGATTAAAATGATTTCTTTTTTGTATGGTAGACGTTTTAAAGTAGGACTTATAATAGGCGCGGCAGGACTTACGAAACGCTAAGATGACGCCACGGTACGTCCAATGTTATTTTATGTGGTTGGGCCATCGTAAACGCAAGATAATAGGCGCGCCACCGCGAGAAGAAAAATATTTACCTAAGACGTAACGTCACGAATATTGCTCGTGCTTTGTCCGAGAAGTGTTCGTGCAACTCGTGCGGATGTCGTCACTGCGTTCGTTGGTGTGCCGTCGCCGTGTTTGAGATCACTTTGTCGAGTGCCCCGGCGACCTTCTTTTGAAGCACCACCGCCGACATTTAAGTTCTTATATTTTACTTTACTGCAAGCCATGCTTCGTATCTTTCTAACTCTTTTACCGTGCAAACGTGACAGAAGGGGTTGAAGTTAGAGCAGCGCGTTGCAGGGTTCTTGCAGCGCAGGTATGATATGAGATGTCTGAGTGTATTCTTAAGTCGTATTGTTTTTTCGAAGCCTTAAAGTCCAGTCTTCTTTTTTGTCAGTGATCTTTCGACAATATTTGAGTGTTAGCTTGATAGAACATCGCTGTGATGCACTAAACGGTTCTCAGCCTTTCCTCTGAAGACTCATCCGGATTTCGTCAGTGTCAAGTGGCTGACATCCGTAGGTAGCCGTGACGCCAAAAACAACCTCCCCTTGTCTTTTGGTCGACGCCCCCGTTTTTTAGCTGATGTTTTGTAATGTGCTGTTGAGCTTTGATATAAGACGCGGAGGGGGGACAGACTTAGAATAAACAGTGGCCTTGAATGACAGTGCAAGCATGTACCAGAGAGTCACGACGTGTACTAGGAAAGTACGAGTGGGACGAGCCACAGGCTCCGCTCATGCTTTCAGTGCACCTCAAAATGTGGAAAGCGATCAGGTGAAACCGAGCCACTATCGAACTAGCGCCACTTGTCAGAGCAGCGGATGCAGATTTCGCCTCTGCAAGCGGCACTAAGTACACGAAGCGTCATCTGGGTGCGCATGTGAGCGGATCCTACTGGATCTGGTGTATGATGCTGTGGCGTTCGACGTCAGAGGACGACGACGTCCGCGGCGTCGACGACGAACGGCGAATCGTTCAAGATGATGCCGATGCTGTCGCTTGACGGCCGTCGGTGAACGGCAGTCATGACCCACTTTACTCGCGACGTCATAACAGTAGTCGAGCCTGACATCGCGTGCTGCAGGACAACGCTGGTACGCGACTTCCAGATGGCCTGCTGTCAGTGTTTCGGTTTCATGACAGTCAGTTGATCGCGTCGATGGACGGCGTGGACGGATGGACGTCGATGCCGTATCGTTGGCACGTCGACACCCCAGCTGCAAGCTTCTGTCCGCTGCATCGCTCTGACGTCACGTTAGCGCTCGTCCTGACGTCATGCGTTAGCTGTCAACAAGTCAGGATCTCGACCTTGACGGGAACGTGTCCCTACGCTCGGCGACGATGCACGTCGCAACGTCACTGCACGTCCTGCAAAGTTGTCGGCGATGTCTTGGCTCATGTGCCGCCTAGTTGTCGTGGCACCCGACCGCGCAACGACGATCTGACGCAACTCGATAGCAAGTCGACGCAACTAACAAAGACGTCGCACGCTGAGGCCGAAGACAAAGCTCGCCTTATCTTATGACGTCCTGCGATGTTGTCGTCGAAATCGTCATCAACGTCAACGATTGAGCATCGTCGATTCGTTGCTCAACGCAGAGGGCATATGACGTCAGATACTGCACGTCGTTGATCGTCGTGCAATAACGTGACGTTCAGTCAACGTCGATGACGACGTTGACGTCAAGGCGTCGTCCTGATGTCTGCATGGCGTTGTGTACAAGTCAGGTCGCGGTGATCTTTTATGTACGTGACGACTGACGTCTGAGTGTTCGTATAAAGAATATAGTCCGTGTACTACTATTGGTTCTTGATCCAGTGTGCCGGTCAAGCTCATGGGTTTGGAACGAAGTGCGTTTTGCATAAGAACCGGCCAATAAAACCACTTTCGCTCTTGTAGCGCCTGAGCAGGGCGCTGTCGAGCTTGATAGTAGCTGGATTAACGGTTTTGCCACATGCAGAAGTATAACACTCGGTGACCCCACTTGTCCTTTCTAGTACACTCTACCAGAGATGCTCTGTGTCATTAAAGGGAAAACGAAGTGGTTCTTTATTTGAGGAATCACGCTTACATCACCTCTAATTTGGACACCAGGATCACAAATATAAAAAAATATTTTTCAATTTGGTGCACGGAGGCTGCCGAAAATCCTTTTCAATGGTACCGCTGAAGCCCCTCCTTCCCGGAGCGTGACATCGTATTAGGAGTTTTCAGAATCTCCGCTGTCGCCCAACTTCAGCGCCTGTCAAAGCTATGCATGCACGCACTTTTAGCTATTTTCAGAAAGGCCAGAAAAATACGTCACGACTAGTGTCAGTGCGGGTGAATGGAGCTGGCAAGCTTGTAATTTCACGCGCTGCCTACACGAGCGACACGCGCTTGGAGGCCGGAAGATCTGGGTATGACGTAACGTACTGGGGCTCTAAACTCGTCAAACACAAAGTTGGGGCCGGAGTTCACGGAGCGCACCGATTGGACTCTCACGACGATGACTTCGCGCTTTTGTCGTCAACGTCCAATCGGCGCGTTCCGCAAACTTTCAGCTCCAACTTTGTCTTTGACGAGTTTAGGGCCCCTGGTCTGAGGTTTTTCGTGTTTTTTTTTTGCGTTTTGTTACATCTTCGGGGGAAAATGAAACGTGATATTAAGATTCACGGGATAAAAATACTACAGAAGTCACCTCTATCTTGTTTTCCTCCTGACGGAATTTTTTTAGCCCTTGAATAAGGAGTGAAGCATAGTTTTCGTCATTATTGTAGGCATAATAAATACTAAACCAATTCAAAGTATTTTTTTTATTTATGCATACTGTTAGCCTGTTAAGGGTGTTACAGGAGTGTACAAAGCATAAGAATACAATTATTAAAATAAACAAAACACGGACACTATGGCAACTACAGTTGAAAACATACACGAAAAAACATACGTGAATACACGAAAAATGTCCCTCCACACACACACGAAATAAAAAAAGTGGGACAGGTGTTTGATACATTTATAGAAATACAGAGCGCTCGACACTGAATTCATAAATCTTCAAAAAGTCACAAAACAAGGATGCACACAATATTATCACAGAGAAGAAACGAAATCTAATGATTTTACGTGAATATGAAACACTAGTGACGGGTTAATTCTTATCAGAAAGGTTCAATAGGCCTTTTTCAAAGAAAATTAGTGTATTTGTTGTTAATTCTTGAGGTAGGTTGTTCCAGTCTGATATAGTTCTTGGAAAAAAAGGAGTATTTATATATGCCATTATTTGCCGTATCTAGTTGGTATTGGTTTCAGTGGTTGCCTCTGAAGGGCCTGCTTTGCCGAGCAACTATGTAAGGGTCAGTATTATTAACTAAAAAGACAACTTTTTAGCATATAAAAAAATTTTAGGCGATCTATTTTCCTACAGTCACAGGGCTGTGAAAGGTTTAGGTCGTTAAGCATTTCCTGCACCGGTTCTCTTCTTTGATATCTCGGCAACATTAATCCAAATTATAAAGAGCGTATTCTAGAGTTGGCCCTATTAGTGCCTTATAAGCAGTTAGTTTTGTTTCGGGGGGAGCGAGCTTGAGATTGCGCTTGAGATAACAGAGTTTCCTCCTAGCAGTTGAGCACACATTGTCAACGTGCACTTTCCAGTTTACGTCCGATGATATGGTAAGGCCAAGATATTTAAACTCGTGAACCTGAACTAAGGGGTGGTTTTCAAGTTTGTATACGAATGGAAGAATGTTTTGCTTTTTAGTTAGTTACAACAGAATTACACAGTTTTAACTGAGTTAATTTTCATGTTTGACTCCTTACACCAGTTTTCTTCCGTCTGCAGTGCCGAATTTAGCCGGACCTGATCATCGTGGCAAGAAATAACCGAATACAGCAAGCAGTCATCTGCGAGGACCCAAGGTCCTACCTTTTCTGCTATATCGTTTATATAGCACAAGAATAAAACGGGTCCCAAAACAGACCCCTGCGGAACGCCCGAGAGAACGCTCGACATAACGTGAGTTTGATTTGCTTATTCCTACAAATTGTTTTCTATTTGTAAGGTAGGCGCCTTGATTCGCAAGACAACTTTTTGATTTATTCCTAGTTTCAGTAATTTATTTTTAAGCACAGGATGGGGTACTCGGTCGAAAGCTTTCGACAAATCTGGGCATATTGCATCGATCTGCCCTCTACCATTCACAGACGTGGTGAAGTCATGCAATGTTTCAGTGAGCTGGGTCACAGTGGACAGGGACTTTCGAAACTCATGCTGGTTTTGAAAGAAGGGCATTGGAGTGTTCTAAAAACTTAAACAACTCTTTTGAAACAACATGCTCTTTCGTAGACGACGAAACGTCGTGTACGAAAGTGCGTTTTTCACCGAAGGCTACAAAAGCCAGGAGAGTCCATGGACCAGTACGTTACGGCACTGCACTTCCTCGCAAACCGCTGCAGAATTCGGCGAGATGAAGCAACGCATGATCCGCGACCGGTTTGTCGTGGAGCTCCATGACGACAAGCTTTCCGAAAACCTGCAAATGGACGCTAAGCTGACCTTGTCATCGGCGTTAGCCAAGGCACGCCTGAAGAAAGTGGTGCACCAGCAGCGGCGAGAACTTCCTTCAGGAGAGCTCCGTCAAGAGGCCTGTTCGTTGACGAAAGAGGACTTGAACGAGGACGACGTCAGTCGACGCCGGGATGCACCTCGAAGAAAAGTCTACGGTTCGGAAACATCACATCGGGACAAGCAGTGCTCTTTCTGTGGAGGCGACCAGCATCCAAGGATCGGTGTGCCCTGCAAGGGCACAGAAGTGATTCAATTGCTACTCCAAGGGACGTTTCAGTCGGGCCTGCGGAAGGAGCCGGCGTTGTCTCCGAGACAGGTACAAGTGTCATCCGTACAAGAGACTGGCGAACATTTTTCTGGGGGCGATGAATGTTCCGGACGCAAAAGCGCGGTATGTACAGAATAACCCTGAACTCGGTACCAGTGTTCTCTAAAATTGATTCAGGAGCAGAAGCCACCCTCGTACCGTCGACGCTTCCTGGTATTCCGTCTAGACTGGAGACAGCTAGCGAAGTACTGACTGGTGCGGGAGAAAATCGCCTTACGGTATTTGGAAAGTTCAAAGCTAAGTTAAACTCGAAGGACCAAGTGTCGATGCAAAGTGTCTATGTCGTGAGCCCGCTCCGTCATGTACTTCTAGGGTTGCCAGCCATCGAGGATTTAAAAGTCATAAATTTCATCGAAGGTGTGTCTCTTGATAAACAAAATTACGATGTTCTGTACCCGCAGGTGTTCAATGGTCTTGGGGCCAGTCCGGGAGAATACAACATCCGATTAAATTCGGATGCGGTCCCGGATAGCATACACGCGCCCTGACGAATCCCTATTCCTATGCGTAAAGCGGTAAAGCAAATAATAAAACGAAAACATGGAAGAAGGGGCTCATCCGGAAGGTCAACGGTCCTACAGACTGGTGCGCCGGGATCGTTCCGGTCTTAAAACCGTCCGGAGACGTACGCGTGTGTGTTGACCTCACGCAATTAAACAAAACTGTCCGGAGAGAGCGACACATGGTCCCAACGGTATACCTGGCATGTGGACTGCTCGCAGAATCATCGTATTTCTCAAAGTTAGCTGCTAATTCGGGATTTCACCAGGTAAAACTAGCCAGGTGATCCCAGGAACTAACGAATTTCATACCGCCCTTTGGGAGGTATTGTTTCACTAGGCTGCCCTGCGGCATTACGTCAGCGCCTGAGTACTTCCAAAAGAAAATTTCTGAGCTCCTAGATGGCCTCCTAGCCGTAGTTAACATGATGGATGATATCCTGGTGCTTGGTTCGGACAAAGCACAACACGATGAGCGCGTGAAAAAAAGTCATGAACATACTTGCAGAGTCAAACATGACACTGAACAGGGCGAAGTGTGTGCTCGGTATAAAATAAGTTAGTTTTCTCGGTCATCTTCTGAGCGCAGTTGACATAAGGTCTGACCCGAAAAAACTTCAAGCGTCTCAAAGACATAAACTCGCCGACAAACGTGTTGGAAGTACAAAGCATTCTAGGTATGGCCAATCACTTGGGCCGTTTCCTGCCTAATCTCGCTCAGAAAACTACACCGTTGCGAGAACTGCTAAAAACAAGCAAAAAACAACAACAACAACGGAATCTGCTGGGGGCCCCGCTCAAAAAGTGCGTGGAACGATCTAAAAGCTGATTTGTTCTTCCGAGTGTATGGCAAAGTATGACCCAACCCAACCGACAGTCCTTTCGGCAGACGCGTCGTCATTTGGGTCTGGAGCCGTTCTCTTACAAGACCAGCAAGGGGTGCGACGGCCTATTGCTTTGGCTTCGCGGTCTTCGACCAAAGCTGAGATGCGCTATGCGCAGATTGAAAAGAGGCATTGGCGCTGACATGGGCTGCCGAAAGATTTGACGAGTACCTAAGGGCTTAGACACGACGTTCGAGACCGACAATAAGTCTCTAGTTACGTTGCTGTGACAAAGTCCTGTAGATGTGTTGCCGCCTCGAGTTCAGGGATTTAGAATGAGGCTAATGCAGCATAGATTTAAGGTTGTGCTTGTACCGTGCAAGTCCATTGCAACCGCCGATGTTTTGTCGTGGGCACCTCTCATTCAAATGCCAATGGAAAAGCAACGTTTCACGGTTCAGAAGTGTTAAAGTTCTCACAGGGATGTTTTATGGGTCTTGAAAGAAAAGACGATTTGTTCTTACCTGTGAAAGCAGGTCAAACTACAGACCAAGTGTGTTAAACGCTGGCTCAGCTGTCTCGTAAGGGCTGGCCAAAAAAACCGGCCTTTCCTTGCTCCCTTCGACCTTACTGGCAAGAGAGGGCCGGCATAACTGTGTGAGATGGGGTTTCGACAAAAGGTACAAGATTAGTTGTTCCCCAAGCACTTCGTGATGAAGTGTTATCTCGCCTGCATGATGCTCACCAAGGAATCAGCAGATGTCGAGCTCTTGCACAAGAGTCTGTTTGGTGTCCTTGCCTAAGCAAACAACTGGCAGTGACGGTTCAAAAGGCGTTTACAATCCCCTGTAACGGCGAATTAGAACGCAGTTCTTGAGAAGGAGGAGGGGAAGGTACGGAGAAAGGGAGTATGCCCATCCTTCCTCATCCGTACCCTCCTCCTCCTCTCCTGCTTCCCACCCATTCTAGCGAAACATTTCGCTAAATTTAGGGAAAAATTTTCCGTTAAATTTAGCCGAAAAATTCCCCGCTAAGTTTAGTGGGAAATTTTTTCCGCTGAACTTATCGAGGAGATTTCTCTGCTAAAATTTAGCGGAAATTTTTCACTAAATTTAGCGCAAAATATTTTCCGCTAGCGTGGAAATTTTTGCGCTAAATTTAGCGCGAAATTTTTTTCAATATTTAGCGGGGACTTTTTCCGCTAAATTAAGCGGAAAAGTTTTCCGCTAAATTTTGCGAAAATATTTTTCGCTAAGCTTAGAGGGGAATTTTTTCCGCTAAAGTTAGCGGGAAATTTTTTCCCGCTAAATTTTGTAGGGAGTTTTTTTTCCGCTAAACTTAGCGGGAAATGTTTAAGCTATTTAGCGGGGAATTTTTTCCAGTAAATTTAGGAGGGAAATTTTTCAGCTAAATTTAGCGGGGAATTTTTTGTTAAATTGAGCGGGTAAGTTTTTCCGCGAACTTTAGCGGGAAACTCACCCATAATAGAACGCGTGGTGACGTCATGAGTGATGTCACTCGTGACCTTCGTGACGTCACGTGTAACGCCACGTGTGACGTCATTATGCTGAAACGTCCCATAATGCAACGCGCAATTACGCCGATGGTGGCGGCGACGCCGCTCAAGCCGGAAACGGACGTCTAAGAGCTGCGCTCTAAGAACTGCATTGTGTGTAGCGCCTTGAGTTTTCAGAAGGCTGAACCGATGATGCCAACTATGACTCCACGTTTTCCATGGGAAATAGTAAGGGTCGACTTGTGCAAAATAAGAAGCTCGGACTATCTCATGGTTGTAGATTATTTATCAAGGTACCCGGAAATCTGTCTTCTACGTTCGACTGGCGCAACTGTTTTTATAGAGCGGCTTAAGAGCATATTTGCTCCTCATGGGGTGCCAGAGCCTGTTGTCTCCGACAATGGGCCACAGTTTTCATGTTGTAATTTTGAAGAGTTTGCGAATCTCTACGGTTTCCAACACGTCACTTCGAGTCCGAGGCACACTCAAGCCAACGGAGAAGTGGAAAGTATGGTGCAGACAATTAAACGTCTGGTGCTCAAATCGGCCGAACCTTACTTAGCTCTCCTAGCCTACAGGGCTACCCCAGGGATTACCGGCAAAAGCCCGTCAGAAATCCTTATGGACAGACGTCTACGGACACGCGTACCAATCTTCCGCAGCTGCGCCTTCAAAGAAACTTTCACTTGAAAATGTTGGCGATAAAGGATCGTCAAATAATAAGAGATGCAGCGCAAAAGCTTCGATAGGCGCCATCGGGCTAAGGAGCTTTCTGAGTTGAAGGTGGGCGACAAAGTGTGGGTGTCTGACAGAAAGGCAAGGGCAACGGTCGTGGCCCAAACAGCAAAACCAAGGTCTTACTTGGTTGAGACCTAACCAGGGGCGAAGTTAAGGCGAAACCGCCGAAACTTTAAGGGTACTGCCAGCGGAGGCAGAGGACGACGAAGGCTACGATATACCGGACAGTGAGAGTGACGTAAGGGTCGAAGATTCGGAAGCTAGAAGCGGTATTTGCTCCGATTCTTCTCCAGTGACAGTAATGTTTCTCGTCGATCGTGGAGTGCTGTGATGGCTGGAGGGTGGCTTCTTTCCGTTGGCTTCAGTGACGCTCACGACTTGGTGCTTGAGTAAATAAATATATATTTACAAAAGACGAACAACTTTTTATAACACGAAACAAGAAAACGTCCACGCTGCTGATACCGCTCGCGGCAACCCAACGCCAACAATAGCGTCTCGGTGTCAAGTCCCTTACCGCGCACGGCAAGCCCTCTGTCTCGCAAGGCAGAGTACGCGGAGCCCTCGGGACCGCGGGAGAGTAACGTCTTGCTCCGCGCACGGGCTCGTTCAGACTCAACTTCTCCAAAAGGCGCGGCGACATCTCGCAGGGAGGTCGGACCTTTCTCTCTCCCGGAGTCGCCGGAGTCGCCGACATGGCCCTGACCAAGTCGCTTCCCCAATTACCACGGCGGCAAGGGCGACCACCCGCCTTGGGAACGAAAGTTTTGTTTATTTCCACGCGGGGAAATCTGCTTCCACTTTCGGGAGGTGGCCGCCGCTTGCCGCCAAAGGGAAGAGCGCGAGACATCGGGCGCCTCTGAAGGACGCTTCGGGTGACCTCGCGGGCACTTCCCCGAGCTCCTTCCGCTAAGCCCCCCGGCCATCCCTACAGTGACTATGAGGGGATCCGGCCAACTCGTCGAAAGCCAACTCGTCGACGGCCAACTCGTCGACGGCCAATTCGTCGAGTAGGCCAATTCGTAATAGGGCAATTCGTCGAAGGGCAACTTGTCGAAAGGGGCAATATGTCGAAGGGCGATTTGTCGAATAGGTTGAATGACGGTCCGAGGTAAAAGTTCGTGGTTCCTTGAGCAATACGT
>JAZHYW010046991.1:0-24483 GCA_037355805.1 Ixodes ricinus
TTAGCGGAAAAACTTACCGCTCAATTTCAACAAAAAAGTCCCACTAAATTTAGCTGAAAAATTTCCCCTCCTAAATTTACTGGAAAAAATTCCCCGCTAAATAGCTTAAACATTTCCCCTCTAAGTTTAGCGGAAAAAAAAACTCCCTACAAAATTTAGCGGGAAAAAATTTTCCCGCTAACTTCCCCAGCGGGAAAAATTCCCACTCTAAGCTTAGCGAAAAATATTTCTCGCAAAATTTAGCGGAAAACCTTTTCTGCTTAATGTTGTGGAAAAATCCCCGCTAAATATTGAAAAAAAAATTTCGCGCTAAATTTAGCCGCAAAAAGTTTCGCGCTAGTGGAAAATACTTTGCGCTTTAAATTTAGTGGAAAAATTTCCCCGCTAAATTTAGCAGAAAAATTCCCCGATAAGTTCAGCGGAAAAAAATTCCCACTAAACTTGGCGGGAATTTTTCGGCAAAAATTTGGCGGAAAATTTTTCCCTAAATTTGGCCAAATCGTTTCGCTAAATGGGTGGGAAGAAAGAAGAGAGAGGAGGAGGAGGGTACGGATGAGGAAGATGGGCATGCCTTCCTCTCCGTACCTTCCTCTCCTTCTCAAGAACTGCGTTCTAATTCGCCGTCACAGGGGATTGTAAACGCCTTTTGAACCGTCACTGCCAGTTGTTTGTAGGCAGGACACCAAACAGACTCTTGTGCAAGAGCTCGACATCTGCTGATTCCTTGGTGAGCATCATGCAGGCGAGATAACACTTCATCACGAAGTGCTTGGGAAACAACTAACTGTACCTTTTGTCGAAACCCCATCTCACACAGTTATGCCGGGCCTCTCTTACCAGTAAGGTCGAAGGGAGCAAGGAAAGGCCGGTTTTTTTGGCCAGCTCTTACGAGACAGCTGAGCCAGCGTTTAACACACTTCGTCTGTAGTTTGACCTGCTTTCACAGGTAAGAACAAATCGTCTTCTCTTTCAAGACCCATAAAGCATCCCTGAGAGAACTTTAACACTTCTTGAACCGATGAGACGTTGCTTTTCCATTGGCATTTGAATGAGAGGTGCCCACGACAAAACATCGGCGGTTGCCAATGGACTTGCCCGGTACAAGCACAACCTTAAATCTATGCTGCATTAGCCTCATTCTAAATCCATGAACTCGAGGCGGCAACGCATCTGCTGGACTTTGTCACAGCAACGTAACTAGAGGCTTATTGTCGGTCTCGAACGTCGTGCTCAAGCCCCTAGGTACTCGTCAAATCTTTCGGCAGCCCATGTCAGCGCCAATGCCTCTCTCTCAATCTGCGCATAGCGCATTTCAGCTTTGGTCGAAGACCGCGTGAAGCCCAGCAATAGGCCGTCGTACCCCTTGCTGTTCTTGTAAGAGAACGGCTCCAAGCTCAAATGACGACGCGTCTGCCGAAAGGACTGTCGGCTGGGTTGGGTCATACTTTGCCTGCACTCGGAAGAACAAATCAAGCTTTTAGATCGTTCCCGCACTTTTTGAGCGGGACCCCAAGCCCATCTCCGTTGTTGTTGTTGTTGTTGTTGCTTATCAGTTCTCGCACTGGTGCAGTTTTCTGAGCGAGATTCAGGCAGAAAACGGCCCAAGTAATCAGCCTACCTAGAATGCTTCGTACTTCCAAACACGTTTTGTCAGCGATTTCGTCTTTGAGACGCTTGCAGTTTTTCGGGTCAGGCATTATGTCGTCTGCGCTCAGAAGATGACCGAGAAAACTAACTTCTTTTATACCGAGCACACACTTCGCCCCGTTCAGTCATGTTTGACTCTGAAAGTCTATTCATGACTTTTTTTCACGCGCTCATCGTGTTGTGCTTTGTCCGAACCAAGCACCAGGATATCATCCATCATGTTAACTACGGCTAGGAGGCGCATCCAGGATCTCAGAAATTCTCTTTGAAGTACTCAGGACGCTGACGTAATGCCGCTAGGGCAGCCTAGTGAAACAATACCTCCCAAAGGGCGGTATAAAGGTCGTTAGTTCCTGGGATGACCTGGCTAGTTTTACCTCGTGAAATCCAAAATTTGCATCTAACTTTGAGAAATAAGTTGATTCTGTGAGCAGTCCACATGCCTGGTCTACCGCTAGGACCACGTATCGCTCTTTCTGGACAGTTTGTTTAATTGCGTGAGGTCAACACACAGCGTACGTCTCCGGACGGTTTTAAGACCGGACCGATCCGGCGCACCAGTCTGTAGGACCGTTGAACTTCCGGCTGACCCCCTCTCTTCCATGTGTTTCGATTTTTGCTTTACCGCTTTACGCATATACTTCGTTTCAGCTTGGGTCCAGACGCAGCCGATGCTGCAAGCACGAGCGTCTGGCCCTAAACAGTGCCTGTACTGCACGAGCGCGCGTGCTTGGCAGGGACGCTGGAAGCGGAGCTCGCGCTTGTAGCATCGGCTGTGTCTGGACCCAAGCTGAAACGAAGTATGAATAGGGACTCGTCGGGGCGCGTGTATGCCGTACAGGACAACATCCGAATTTAATCGGGTGTTGCATTCTTCCGGAATGGCCCCAAGACCATTGAACACCTGCGGGTACAGAGCATCATAATTTTGTTTATCAAGAGACACACCATCGATAAACTTTATGACTTTTACAAGGGCGCACTTACCTGTAGTTACGCTAAGCCAAAGTTAGTGCAGAATACTCGCGGACCACATTCTGCGGCCATGCAGTCAAAGCTATGGGCGAACGTGCGCTTGAGCATCTGGAGCACCCATTGAAGTGGTGCACGTGCGTTCTTCACTTCTTTTGAAATAGCTGTCCGAGAGCATAGTGCGGTGACTCTGGTGCCGCGTATCAGCAGTTAAACTGAGTTAACCGCGGTTAAAGGAATACCTGTAACCCCCCTTTATTTTTTTTTTAGCCAGGCGAGTCATTATGGTGTGCATGAAGACTACCCAGTCAGTATTTTGCAACAGTGTCACATATATTTTTATAAAGTAAAAAACGCATGCAAGAAACCGAATTCGAAACTGGACTAGGGAGGAAGAAGAAATATAGAGGAGAGTGTTGGCGGAAGTCACGTGGCTGATACTCTTTTTTCGAATCGGCGTTTTTGCAACTTTTTAGAGGCCACAGAAAAATTTTGTGTCATATTTCTATCCTACGTGTAATATTTTGTGCGTGCCTTCAATGACTTAAGACTGATTATTTTGGTGGTTGTGTCTAAACCATAGAAAATGGCACGTGACCACGGAGAGAGAGTGAGCGCGACTCAAACCGGCCAGTTCTCGATCGGCGGTTTTCGGGCGGAAAGAAAGCGAATTTCTGAGCACGCGAATTTTTTTTTCGGCAGTTGGGCTCTCATATGTGATATACCTGAAAAATTGTAGAGCCCCTCCACCTCACACTGAAGATGGAGGACCAGCGACGCTGTTATCTTTACGACAACTCTACGATATCTATACGATTTACATATAATTGCAATGCAGACACGTACACGACTTTGTTGTTTAATTGTCTTTATTTATATCTTAGTGACTAAAGCGATCATTGCCTTATGGTCACTATCGGTAAACCTCCATTGGTTGTATTTTGACTTCGGATACGTTCTTGCTAAACGTGAGGTCGATGCACGTTCTGTTGTTGGTCGTTGGTATACGTATACATGATGGTCTACGACGATTTTAGGGTTTACAGCGACTTGAGCTCTTTACCAGCGGTGCTGAGATAAGTCGGTGACCGTAGATGACAACAAGGGCTCCAAGACCTCACAATCTAATAATGCCAAAAAAGGCTGACTCACGCGGGTTTCCCCCTCTTTTTATTTATACTTGCCACGACCAATCGGAACAAAGGAGCGCCGTTTAAACGGCAGTTTTTTGTTAACATTCATGGACGCATTTTTTTCCAGATCCATGCATAACAGCTTCGCTGTAATAAAAACCTTGGGAACATAAATACCCTGTCAGTGTCCCTTTAAGGCTGATCGTTTAACGCGAGTATTTAAGAAACGGTCCCTCGATTACCACCTGATGGCGTCATTGAGGCGTCATGTCGCCGGCACGCGGTTTTGACGTCAACTGGTTACGACCGGCTTCGGGGAAACAACCGGTCGCAATAGGCTTGAAAACCGGCTTTTAAGCCTTTCCGGTGGTCAGCAGTCGCGGGGCTGTGAACGAGGCTTTATGCTCTCTTACAAGAGCACAGACTGGCAAGGTGGCGCCATCTTTAAGGTTGCCCTGAAACTATATTTCATTAAAAAACTACTGAACCTAAAAATAAAAATTTATTTTTTGGTACCTGATTAGAACAGGCATGTCTCAAAATAATGTTCATTGAAAGGAAAAAAATCTTGCCCATTATTTATCCTACAATGCGAATTTTTCGATTTCCGGGTTAAACCGAAATTGTACCCTCTGGGGCCAGTGGGATGATGATGATGTTTTTGTACCCCGGGACTGTACTTTCCGAAAAAGGGGCTTGGCCAGCTAACTCGGGCGGCTCATGAGGGGTACAAAAGCTATCATCATCATGCCATAGGGGTACTAATTTTGGTGTCGCCCCACATTGGGCAAAAAGTATTTTAGGGGCGGAAGCTCTTAGGGGCTCGCCATGTCCGTGTGTCCGTCCGCCGTAGGGCCGGCGTCGGGTGCTCGTGCTTCTGCTCGTGAGATCACGTGCTCACGAGCACGTGAGCACATGCTCACGTGCTCGTGTAGGGCAAAAAAAAAATTAGAAAAAAAAAGATGAAAAAAATTATGAAAAAGAAAAAGAAGAAAAAAAGAGTAGGGGGTTCTGAGATGCCATCCCATCTGTCTGCTTAAAAAAAGAAAAAGAAGAAAACCACACATTCTCCTACTGCCATGAATGAAAAGGACCGAAAAGCTCGGCATGCAGCGCCTCAGCGTCTACGTAGACAGCAAGCTGCTCCGGAGACCAGGGCGCGAGAAGCTGCTGCACAGCGTCAAAAACGCCAAGCGGACCCGGAGTTGAGAGCTCGGGAAGCGGCGGCAAAGCGTCAACGCCGACAGCAAGCAGCAATACCTATGACCAAAATCAGTATCATCAGCACCACCCACTGATCTCCACTAGAGGGGCTGGATGGCGCATTGAGCCAGAGCCGTTTATACTGAGAGAGTTTGGCCTTTTTAAGGATATTTTGACAGTCTGGCAACCACAGCAGCGTAGTCTGACAACCGGGGGATGACTAATTCCGTCCGCCATTTTGTGGCTCTGACTCATAGGAACTCTATGCGATTTCTCAGGAATAAAGAAGAGAAAGAAGTAACGCCATTTTGTGTTATCGCGAAATCCGCTAGTTCTAGCGGGCAACAAGCTCCGCCCATTGGCCAAACTCTCTCAGTATAAACGGCTCTGCATTGAGCGGCACCACCCGAGCTTCGCCCCAATCAACATCATTCACCACGTGGAGATGCGGTCATTTTTCTTTCGACGAACATTACAGGGTGAAACAAGGAGACGGCAGGCTCTTTAAATCGACCGGAAAATTCGGTTTCTTAACCTATCGCGCTACGACTTTGTGCAGCGTTGCCCACATATGGTGCATTTTTTTGTAAAATTTGCAAAGAGCGAATTTACCTGAGGAAAAAGTAAAGAAAGAAAAAGGCTTAGCTCCTATGGAAACGCAGCGACGCCACACGTCTGCAAACAACACGGCGCCGTTTCGCACGGGAGACAAGAGATGGCGCAAGCAGGTCGCGACGCCAACTGACCGCCAACGAACGAGCAGACGACGCCGAGAGCCGGCGTATTAGCAGACAAGGAACTGCAGTTCCTTGTTGTTACCGCGACTGTTTTTGTTTCTGCGACTGTCGCCGCCTGCGGAACGCGAGCCGCTTTTGAGTCGAAAGGATCGTCTGCTAAAGTGCCGGCTATCGGCGCCGTATGCTCGTTCGTTGGCGGCGTTCGTTGCGCCATCTCTTGTCTCCCGTGCGAAACGGCGCCGTGTTGTTTGCAGACCGGTGGCGTCGCTGCGTTTCCATAGGAGCTAAGCCTTTTCTTTCTTTACTTTTTCCTCAGGTAAGTTCGTTCTTTGCAAATTTTACGAAAAAAATGCACCATCTGTGGGCAACGCTGCACAAAGTCGTAGCGCGATAGGCTAAGAAACCGAACTTTCCGGTCGATTTAAAGAGCCTGCCGTCTCCTTGTTTTACCCTGTAGTTTTGAGACATGCCTGTCCTAATTAGGTATTAAAAAATTTGAGGGTTCAGTGTACCTTTAAGGTGAAGAATCCGGAGAATTTATGAGATCAAATATACATACCATTTCTCAAAAATTGTCCATTATGACCTTGTAAAAAAGAATTTCTAAATACAATTGTGAAAGAATGATGATCGATCAAGAAGAAAAGGGAAACTTAGAAAAATCGGAATTGTCCCACACCTGTGCTTGGCAGCGATATGAAATTCCTCACCATGCTCTATTAATTTTGAATTAGGATTATTATGTTAAAAGGCTTAATTTTTCAGTAGCTTTTTATTTCATTCATTCATTCATTCATTCATTCATTCATTCATTTATGGAGATGTCCGATTAAAAGGGTTCAGCCAGAATCATCTATCCACCGGTTACAAGTGGGGTTTCGTGTTTTCGAATAGATCCGAAAAGAATCCGAAAAACACACGCCGGTAAATTTTTCATCAATGCGGGTTTTTTCAAAAGACTCAAAATGTCGAGGTTACAACGACAAAGTAAAAAAGACGGTATTTAACAAGTACCAACTTCATAGGAGCACAGTCAGAAGTCGTGAGAAAATGTCACTTCAGCGTCCTTTGAAATCTCGAGCTACTGACAAAAAAGGTTTGCATTTTATCTTGTCAAGGTTCTTTCAGGGCAATGGGTCATGGCACTTTATGTTGTTTTTGAAATGTTAAATATTGGTAACAGTAAAAAAAAAATCTCTGATTTTAGAATAACAAAATAAACTCCGATAACCCCGTATTTTCAGCGCGAAATAAATTCCGAAAAGCACCATCCTAATTCCGTGAGAATTAAATTCCGAAAGCACGTAATCCTCATGAAACCGCAAAACGCGCTCCGCTGCAACCAAACGCGAGTGCGTGCACCTGCAGCCTATTGGCGACGTGAGCGATCGAAAGCGTCGCAGTCTTCGGCCTCCCACGATTGGCCGAATGCTGACTCTGACGTCAGCAAAAGATGTCTCATCGACGGAAATAAGAGGAATTTAAGAACTGCACTTTTGACGCTGTTGGCAATGTTGCTTTCAGAGCGCAATCATCTCAAGCTTCCACCACGCTCATTACAAACGCCATCGAACTTGTTGTTCGCAAGGTGATGACGTCAGGAGAAGGGCGCCACCAAAAACATCTCGCCGCCAATAGGAATCCGAGCGCACCCTATACCTCAGCACGGCATTCCTAGCGTCGCGAAAAAGGCTACGGCAGAGTGCCACCTCGACTTAGGCTACGCCCCATAAAGGACCAAGCGGGGACTGAAGGGGCTATAGAGAAAATCCCAATGACCGCCTTCGCGTCGCGCCGCCGGGCTTTCGGTAATCAAATTTACGTCCTCCATTTGCAACGGCATTCGTGCGATCGGGGTATTTCTTTTTCCGTGCCATTGGTCACGCGCTCGAGAAAAAGAATACCGCCTTCTTCCGTCTCGTTTTATTTGTTCACCCGCTCGCGCCGCGCAAACGACGACCGCAACCCTTTTGAGCCCTTCGCTCCCCGGAGCCCCGATCAGCGGCAAACCGAATCTAATCATCATCAGAGTGCTCGTGTTTTTTCTTTTGTGCGAATTTATTTTCATTCGAGCCGATAGGGGTACTATAGAGGCGATTCCTTCTAAATATCTATATAAAAAACGCCGGTTTTAAGTTTCGCGCCATACTCTGTTTGACTCCGAGTCCGACCTGCCGCAGCGCCAAATTGAATTCTCAAGTGTATCGTCGTCTTTGTGTGTTTGCGGTCCCTGGCTAAACCAGTGACGCGCAATAAAAAAATAGAAATCGGCGTTTACAATTCCCTGTAACGCCGAATTAGAGCGCAGCTCTTGAGGAGGAGGAGGGAAGGTACGGAGAGGAGGCTATGCTGCTCTTCATTCTGCTGCTCGCCTCCCATTTAGGGGGAAATTTTTCCGCTAAATTTAGCGGGGAAATTTTCCCGACAAATTTAGCGGAAAATTTTTCCGCTGAAGCGGCAAATTTTTCCGCTAAATTTAGCGGGGAAATTTTCCGCCAAATTACGTGAATTTGTTTCCGCCAAATTACGGAAAAATTTTTCCGCTAAAGCGGGAAATTTTTTCCGCTAAATTTAGCGGGGAAATTTTCCTGCTAAATATTGCGGGGAAATTTTTCCGCAGCGGCGAATTTTTTCCCCTGGATTTAGTGGGAATGTTTCCGTTAAATTTAGCGGGGAAGGTTTTCCGCTAAATTTAGCGGGGAAATTTACCCATAATGCACCACGCGGTTACGCCGACGGCGACGCCGACACCGTTCAGACCGGAAACGGGCGCCTAAGAGCTGCGCTCTAAAACAGGATCACGGCTCATTCGCTATGCCTTTTGCCGGTGTACAAAGACGTCGAGCAGCGTGACGATGCACTTTTTTCCGCTGTTTCATTGCCTCCCTGAGGATCGTAGCGTAGCCTTTGTCGGACCTAAAGCCAAACCGAGTATAACACTACTTTCCCGAGCTTTTCTATTAGGTGTTCGGAACCAAGTATAAACTTAAAAAGGAAAACTTTTGTCCGGTTTTTACTGCTCTTGCATCATTACCGCTAACGAAATTAATACGAAAAACAATTAACACCAAAAACTTTATATACATAAAAAGAAATGAAGTGCTTATTAATATTTAAAGGGAAAACACGATACTGGAACCACGTCAGAGCACTTCCCCAAAATCAACGACAAAAATTGCAAAGTCATTCCGAGGTTCTAGAAAAGGAAGGCAAAATATAAGACGCAGTATGCATCCATCAATTCCCGGAGGGAAACTAAGCACACGTAGCCAAATTCTCTACGCTGTGAAGCCAACGTACGCATAGAATATATGTACTATATATATATATATATATATATATATATATATATATATATATACAAAAATGCAATACTACACAGCACGCTGAGTGTATAAAACGAACGGAACCCCAAACACAGCGGAAGCGACAACGCGAGCGAGAAAACTTTGAATACCCGAGACTCTGCAGCCTCCAGTGAGGCGCTGTGCTTTCGAGGGGAGCCAGACATCCTCCAGTAGCGGCGGCGTCTTCCCAAGGATTGAACGCTTCAAGCTCGACCGAAAGAACCCCTCCAGAAACTCTCCTTCTACCGGCGGAATAAAAAGATCGATCTCGAAGGAAAACGAGAAGACAAGCAAAAAAAAACTTCGAGGGCCATACCGCTACAGCAAATAGATCAACATCAAACAACTAACAACCTCGAACTGACAAACGAAATAAAACACGAATAGAATAAACGTTGCGATGCGAGCCCATAAAGAAAGCGGACAAACGGGCAAATAAACTAGACTATAAGAGCGTCGGAACTACTTGAAAGAAAAACGGTGCATTCCTCGCTTTACATACATATTGGAAGTTCCACGCTGCCTGGCTCCTTCAAAAGGACGACGTTTTCAAGTAGCGGGAGGATTGCAATGGCCTTGAGTTTCTTGAGGGAAAGAACCCAGCGCCATCCCGGAGCAGTCCTTGGCAAACTTGGGGCGTTTCGCGGCGTTAAACGTTGTAAAAGCACTCGTTTTTTTTATTATTATTATTAATATTATTTATTTATTTTTTGGAACGGGCGGTTGTAATAGCGTTGCTGTTGTTGTTGTTTTTTCTGTGCGCGTATATTTAGATTGGAATGAGCGCCATTCCGGATTTCTTTTTTTCTTCCTGGTGCTCACAGTTCCGTCAGTGAAAGCGCGAGGGCGCTCGCCGACTAGCTTTGTGCAGATGATGGGGTTTCAGAATGCAGTTGCAGCCGGCTTTTTACGAGCAAAGCGGCCCGCTGGTAGAAGCGCTGTATCTTAGAGAGCGCCGCCGCTTTTTCGAGATGAAGCAGTTCCGACTCGTGACACGTGGCGTCAATGTTCTCGCGCTTGAATTCTCTCCTGTTGTTTTGCTTTTGTTTCTTCTTGCTTTTTTTTTTTTAGAGAGAGAGAAGAGAGAGAGAGGGGGGCGGTTAGAGGAAAGTGTAAACAGTATTTTTTTTTTCAAGGACGAGCCTCTTTTCATCTGCTGAGAAAACGCCCCTGCGGTCATTTTGGAGACGACTTTTCGCGTGACTAATTCATTTTTCTTTTTTATCCAGGAATAACTAGGTTTCATATGTGGGCACTTTCATCGTCGTACGCGGTCTCCAAAAAGAAAATAATCCAAAAGGTGCGGATGAATGAACCGTACTTGATCGAATGAAACAAGTTCTACGAAGCCGTCGAAAGACAAAATCTTTGGCGGAGCCGGGATTTGAACTCCGGGTTTCCCAATATCCGGTCGGGTATGCTAACCACTACATCATTTATTGGGCAGCGTTACGTAAAGCTGTCAGTAAAGCGCCTTTCTTTTTTATTTTTGCAATGAAACAATTTAAACAATTAGTTCATCCAAACTTTCGAATACTTGTGAGTTGTTGAGACGTTTTGTGTGTTGTCCCCTTTTTCGTCCGTCGTCTCCAGTTTTTCAAAAATGTTGTTGATGTATCTTTTCATATATAAACACTTATTATGGATTAAAGTAGAATCACAAGACATTAAAACAAATTACCATTTCAAATCGTATATTATTTGGGTGCAATTCCAGGTTCACTGCACAAACGAAAACGCGGAAATAGTGCATGAAACGCAAAGGCCATTTAAAGGAAAGCTGAAAAGGTACTTGGGAAAAAAAACGTTAGAGTTGAATTCTAGCGTATTTTTGTCCCGTGAATTCAAATATCAGGAGTATTTGAGCCGAACGTATCAATAAACGCAAGAAAACTCGAAAAACCAACCGCTGAGTGTGACTCCATACCTAGAGGTTTCAACTGCCTTGAGCATGCCGCTTCCGGGGGAAGGCGTGCAGTGTTTCACTGCTCGTGTAAGGCTTGCGGCAGGCGCGGAAATGTTGAAATCTCTGTATATTACGTCACGAATTCCTCCTCCCACTGAACGCGCCGGGAACGAGGGCCTTCGACTGTATTATGAAAGTGCTCTTGTGGCTACTTGGCATATCTATATGGAATATAACTTTGATTTTGGTGGCTCCGGAGGCCAAATGAAGACGATTTAGTGTTGTTGTTGTCGTTTGTTCGTTGTTGTTGTTGTTGTTTTGTTTGTTGTTTTTGTTGTTGTTGTTGCTGTTTTCAAATACAGAACCGCTTCAGTTTCCTTTAAAGTTAGAAAGTTGTAACAAACAAATTCGGAGGGAGGGGGGGGGAGAGTGAAACGAAAACCGCTATTTCGGAATAAAATCAGCGTACAAACTCAATTACGACAGCAGCACGACGTCGCGTTGATTAATGCTGGCAGCTCGGCTCATTCACGCCACTACAAAACGTTTATACAGTAGATCGTTTGTGGGCCTTTACGGAACCGAGCGCTGCGTCACGACCATGGGCTCGTTCATCGGTTGCTTTGGAAGAATTGTCACGGCCGTCCGTCGCCGTCACCACTATCAGCAAAGTGGGCGACCGAGCACGCATACCGCCGCAAAGCATTCTTCGCGACAATGGCCACGAAGGATGTCAATAAAGAGTAGATCGTTCCGATGACTCCGATAGCGATACTCGATACTCCGCCACCGCCTTTGCGCATGCGCCGCATCGTTATCGGGTATCGTTATCGGGGGTACGGGAGGTATCGGAACGGGATCACGAGTAGCGATGTCGGGGTGAAACGGTCGACGGGACAAGACGCAGTCGAGGTGAGACACCGACGCCACCAAGGGGCGAGTCGGACCGAGAAGCCTGGTCTGTTTCGAGACTTTTCTTTAACCTTGTTCTCGCGTTTGCCAGTCAACCAATAAACCTGTTTTCTGGCGTTCCGTCTTTCGTCGGAGTGCCATGCCTTGAGAGGTCGGCGTAAAAAGGTCGGAGCGACCACAAGTTTTAGCATAGGGGGCTCCAACGCTCTGGGTCCGCCAAACAGCTTGGGGCTTCGCACTGCAGCTGCGCAGAATGTCTGCGCTTGCGCAGTGCGACGCACCCAAACTTTGCGTGCAACCCAAAGCGTTGGGAGCTCTATTCTAAAATTTCATATCCTCTCGAGCCGACCGGGAAAGGTGAGTTTAGCCACGCGAAATGAGAGAGCGAATTTCGGTTCCACCGCACGAGCCGTTCTGTGCAACGCCGCGGTGAATCTCCATCGAGTCCAACGGTCTCTGTCATGGGTTGCGAAGACAGTATACGGGACGTGCGATAAATAAATAATGTACCCTAGATTATTTGCACGTTAATGTTAACAGGTGGCAACGGAAGCTACACGCATTCTCAAGTGGCCAACGTGAACACTTTCATCCATTTCGATCGAAACACCCCTTGGCTGCACGGTTCGTGTCCTCTCATTTCTTTACCACTTCATTCCAGTCACACACAACTCTTATCTTCCGAAAGAGACACACCTGTCTCTGCGAGTCATCGTGCGTCCCCTACAGAAGCGAGCGAATCGTGACTAAATATTGCCACGCGCGCAGCTGGCCAAGCAGGCAGCGCGCGCGTGGCCTAACGGTTATCGCGCTTGTCTCCCACGCGAAAGGCCAGGGTTCGATTCCTGGGACCGGCGGATCTTTTGTTTATTTCTGCAAGTAGTATTCTGGTAAATTCTAGAATCCTGTTGCTTGTTCGAGGTCCGAATGTTCTACGCGACGAACTTTCTACGCCGATTATTCTAGAAGCCCACGCATGTACAGTCGGAGCAAAAGTTTGCGGGGCACCGGAGCGCGTGCCGAAAAGCATCGCCGCGCTGTCCGACGGCGCGCCGCCGCATTAAGGAGCCGCGCTTTGCGCATGCGCGCCTTTCGTGCACGCTATCATGTCTCTTTCGCTCGTTGCTTTCGGACGCACTCCTGATAATAGGAGTCGGCGGCAGGGGCGTCGCTCCGGAGCCACACAGACCGCACGACTCACCCTTAAGCCGTCCAAGTGCCGGTTCGCCTATGACGAACTGAAGTTCCTAGGCCACGTGGTTAGTAATGACGGCGTCCGCCCAGACCCCGAGAAGACTCGCGCCGTTGCGGCATTTCCAGCGCCTTCAGACAAGAAGGCCGTGCGAAGATTCCTAGGACTTTGTGCCTACTATCGACGCTTCGTTCGGGATTTCGCAAGAATTTCCGCACCGCTCACAAAATTGACGAAGGACGCCGAGAAGTTCGAATGGGCCGAGGAGCAACAGCACGCATTCGACGAGCTGAAGCAACGACTCCAGACTCCTCCTGTTCTTGGACACTTCGATCAAGATGCGGAAACCGAGATTCATACGGACGCAAGTAACGAAGGCCTTGGCGCGGTACTGGTTCAAGTGCAAGAAGGCACCGAGCGAGTCATCGCCTACGCCAGTCGGACACTGTCCAGAGCGGAGAGAAATTACTCCACGACTGAAAAAGAATGTCTGGCGGTCGTCTGGGCCATCACGAAGTTTCGCCCGTACTTATACGGGAGCCCTTTCCGCGTTGTCACGGACCACCACTCGCTCTGCTGGCTTGCGAACCTAAAGGACCCTTCAGGACGTCTCGCTCGATGGAGCCTCCGACTGCAGGAGTTCAACATGACTGTGGTCTACAAGTCAGGCCGCAAGCACAGCGACGCCGATTGCCTGTCCAGAGCCCCTGTCAAGACATCCTCCGGTAGCAGCGACGACGATGACGACGAGTGCTTTCTAGGCGCGGTGAACACCAACGACATGGCGCGACGTCAAAGAGACGATCCTGAGTTGCGCGCCCTAATCGAGCACCTCGAAGGACGAGGGGTACTATCCCCCGTGTCTTCTTGAGAGCCCTGCCGACCTTCGTCCTCCGACAAGGTGTGCTTTACAAGGAGAACTTCGGAGACAACAGCTCGCCATGGCTGTTGGTAATCCCTGCCGACCTTAGAGAGGAGATCTTCCAAGCCTGTCACGACGACCCAACGGCTGGGCACCTTGGCTACAGCAGGACGCTCGCCAGGATTCGTGAAAAATACTACTGGCCAAGGCTACCGAAGAACGTTCACCTTTACACTCGATCATGCCACGAGTGTCAGCGACGCAAGAAACCGCCGACGAAGCCGTCAGGACATCTGCATCCGATTGCTCCCCGTCTACGCCGTTCCAGCAGATCGGAATGGATTTACTTGGCCCTTTCCCGCCGTCAACGTCGGGAAACCGCTGGATAATCGTCGCCACAGATTATCTCACGCGGTACGCCGAGACGAAAGCCCTTCCATCAGGTACGGCTGTGGAAGTCGCCAAGTTTTTCATCGAGTCCATTGTCCTCCGGCACGGCGCCCCCGAAATCCTCATTACCGACCGTGGATCATCGTTCATGGCCCAGCTGACGCAAGAAATCCTTCGTCTCAGCCACACCAGCCATCGGCGTACCACGGCGTACCACCCGCAGACCAACGGGCTGACAGAGAGACTCAACAAAACCATCGCCGACATGATCTCCATGTACGTCGACGTGGAGCACAAGACGTGGGACGAGGTGTTGCCTTACGTTACATTTGCCTACAACACGGCAGTGCAAGAGACCACAGGAGTAACCCCGTTCCAGCTGGTGCATGGCAGGAAAGTAACGACCATGCTCGACGCGATGCTACCCCATGAGCCAGCCGACGATGGGAGCCCCGACGCCCAGGTGGTTGCTCAACGAGCCGAAGAAGTTCGCCAGCTCGCCCGACTCCGAATTCAAGATCAACAACATGTCGACGCTACCCGATACAACCTTCGTCGTCGGGACGTCCACTTCCAGCCCGGAGACAGGGTGTGGGTGTGGACACCGATCCGTCGTCGTGGTCTCAGCGAGAAACTCCTGAAGCGCTACTTTGGACCCTACAAAGTGCTTCGACGACTCGGGGATCTGAACTACGAGGTGATGCCCGACGGAACACGGACTTCATCACGCCGCCCTCCACGACCAGAAGTCGTCCACGTCGTGCGCATGAAGCCGTACTACGCCCGATAGGACTGTGGACTTTATGTGTTCCAAATGACTCTTTAGTTTACCGCCCTTTTTATTTGCTTTGTTTTGTTTTGTTTTGTGTTGCATCGGGGCGATGCACTTTTTAAAGGGGGAGTAATGCCGCGCGCGCAGCTGGCCAAGCAGGCAGCGCGCGCGTGGCCTAACGGTTATCGCGCTTGTCTCCCACGCGAAAGGCCAGGGTTCGATTCCTGGGACCGGCGGATCTTTTGTTTATTTCTGCAAGTAGTATTCTGGTAAATTCTAGAATCCTGTTGCTTGTTCGAGGTCCGAATGTTCTACGCGACGAACTTTCTACGCCGATTATTCTAGAAGCCCACGCATGTACATAAGGGGCTCCGCGTGGCGAGCCGCAGTCAGTTTCGCCTCAGCGTTCGACTCCTGCTGCTTCGCCGACTTCGACGCCCGCGACGCTCTGTTATTATCTTTCTGTTTCCTTTTATTTTTGGGCACAAGTTCGCCCCATTAAACGTTAAGTTTCGTCAGTTATTATCGCCTCATCACTTGTCATTCGTGACAATATGTTGACAAAACCACCAAATGAAGAAAAGTATGTCACAACAAAAAAAATGTGTCCGCAACAAGCCGAACATCGCGTAACATCGAAAGTTCCACTGACTTTTTACCGTCCTCCCGCCCGCCGCCTCCTTTCTTTCTTAAACCCCAAAAGTAAAAAGAAAAGACACGCCGGGAGCTCTTTTTTTTGGCGATCTTCCTCAGTGTGCCTCAATTTCAGAGTGTTCCCAACTGCTCATTGGCGTCACGTGTTTTATGGGCCGCGTTTGCAATGCGAACTGCCAGGAAGTGGCGAAATCGTTGATCGTCTGTAAGCGTTTCCGCCTCTCCAGCCACTTTGCTTCTCGCCACGCCAGAACGCAACGCACGCGCACTTGCGATCAATCTCCCGCGTGAGCCATCCGCCATTAAATTGCAGACGCCCTCCATGGTTTGAGTTGATCCTCTCGGAATTTAGGCTCTCTAATTTTTCTACCGACACCATGCCGCCGAAGTTGCTCGATAATAGCGCACGCGTACCACAATCCAGTCCCCAAAGGCGCCTGTCCCGAGTCACCAAATTGGAACCGTTGCCGACGTGCATGTCTGTACGTCCGTCGCTGAAAAGAAGCCCGAGAACGTTCCCTGCGTTTTTTGATAATTCCTTCTTGTCGTCTCATCTTCTTTTTCTTTTCTTTTTCCCCCTAAAACTACTTCATTTTCATCTTTTAACAATCACCCAACACGCATCCAAAAAGTTCAAAAGAAGACTTTATTGTACCCACTTCACAGTTTATTACATCGTCTTTCTTTTTTCTTGTGTGTGTGTGGTTTTCGAGCAGTCTGAAGCGATGTAAGGAAGAGGAGGAAACGGCTCCTTGACCCGGTCTCTTCCTCTTTCCCCTGAAATTCCCTTCTGATATTGCGACTTGGTTCAGTTTGTCCCAGGAATGAAAAAGGCGTACCACAAAAATAAGTTAGTTCTCACTTTCATTGGCTTGCTCGAAAAAATAAAAACTTTTACTTCCTGTATTTTTCCCAATAATTCCTCCTCTACTGCTTCGCCCTCGTAGTGCCCACGGCGCCGCCTCCCTGTGGACAAGTGCGTCGAAGTATCACATAGTAAACTTCTCCTTCAGCTTAAATCAGTTGTTCAAAACAAAGGTATCTTTCACTGGCTCGAAAACCACTTCAGGACCGAGAACAGTATGTACAGATCAATTCGAGTGAATCATCATTAGTCCCTGCTTTATCAGAGTGTTCCACAAGGGTCGGTCCTGGGCCATTACTGTTCTCAATTTTATAAACGATTTAACCGCTAATATTTAGTACTGTTCGACTGATTCGCAGATGATGTGGATTTACTTATGCAGAAGTCAATGAAATAAGTGACCAGACTCTACTAAACACCTGCTTGTTCAAGATGTCGCACTGGTGCGACTCGTAGCAGATGTCATTAAAAATCAAGAAAAGGGGTTCGAATGCATATAACTTGGAAATTAAGCCATCTTTCTTTCGATTATTCCATTAATAATATTTCACTAGCCGAAGTTACTTCTTATAACTACTTGGGTGTCATTATATCGAATTACCTACGCTGGACACTCATATCATGTCGACTGCGCGCAAAGCATTATCCAAGTTATGGTACTTAAGACGAAACATGTACAGTAAATAATAAAACAGTAGTGGGCAATGAGCTTGCAGATGCGTTTAACAAGTATTTTACGAATTTAGTCTCAGTGGTGTCTGGAACTGATAGCAGTGGAGTAAAACGATTTCTAGGAACGCCTAACTCAAACACGGCATTTTTTGCGCCGACAACTTGTGAGGAAATCTGCTCTACTTTTATGACACTCAAAAATAGCAAGGCCCGTGACATTGATGATTTAGAAATTAAACCTATAAAGTTTGTGATTAGACATCTTAGCGCCTGTGCTTTGTTATATTTTCAACACTTGCTTACTCACGGGGACTTTTCCGGAAAGCATGCAGCGCGCTAGAGTGAGTGTCTTGTTTAAATCTGGCGATAAAAATGACTTTCGAATTATCGTCCGGTTTCAGTACTGCCTGTTATTTCGAAGGGTTTAGAAGAGATTATATGCAAAGAGTTTCTTCCTTCTGCGACAAGCACTCAATACTTACGGAGCGGCAATTCGGTTTCCGTCGAGGCATGTCGACTGAATTAGCTTTACTGACACAAAAGAATTCATACTAAACGGATTTGAGAACAATAAACTGACATTAGGTATTTTTATTGATTTCTCAAAACGCATTTGATAGAGTTAATCACGTAATACTATCCACTAAACTAGAACATTACGGTTTCGAGGAATCCCTGGCGACTTTCTAAAATCATACTTAACCCATAGAAAGCAATGTGTTGTAATTAACGGAAAACGCTCTCCTCTTTCTAAGTGTCCATTCGGAAGTCCCACAAGAACTGTGATTGGGACCAGTGTTGTTTAATATTTACATCAACGATATAATAAATTCCATTGAAGTGCACAAATTGCTTAATTTACGCAGATGATACCAGTCTTTTTCCAGTCAAATAGCATTAATGATCTCGTTAGTTTGGCAAATGTTACTCTGAATAAACTGCTTGAGCGGACGAACGGGTAAACGTCTTAGAAATGTAATGTTTCAAAAACAAAATCCGTACTATTTGCGCCTGTGCAAAAGTTAATAACTCGCGATATTAATATACAGCTTGGATCAGAAATGATAAAAGTTACAAATGAAGCCAAAACACTGGGAATAATCTTTTAATCAACATTTAAGCTGGAATGCACACGTGGATTGTGTTGCTGGGACCTTGGCAAAGGCTTGCGGTATACTTTGTAGATTTAGACAAATACTAACAACTAAAGTCAAGCTAATGCTCTACAACTCTCTTTTGCATCCCATATAAACTACTGCAACCTTGTCTGGGGAGTGACGTCGCAAGCTAACAAAACTAAGTTGCATTTATTACAAAAAAAAAGCTATTCGTCATATAGTAAATGCCCCATACGATGCCCACACAAAAGAATTATTTGCTTCACTCAATGTGCTTCCCTTCCAGCACTTATACAATTTTAATCTAATAATGAAATATAAACTTAGCATTAAAAATAACAATTCCACTTTTATCAAGTTGTGTAACCTTAAAAGGCCTCATGATGCATCGTATAATATTAGAAAAAAGGATTCCTGGCTGGTACCCTTTTCCCGTACTAATCATGGGTTAGACAGGCTGCAACACCGCATGCCTAGTTGTTTAAACTATTTAGAGAAAAGGAACCTTGATATACACACCATTTGTAAAAAACATTGAAAGAACACTTTTTCACACAGTGAATATTTGTGCAAAAAATTTTTGTTGTATTTGCTTTATATTTTTCCTGTATAGTATGAACTGTCGGAATACATGTTTTAATGTGCACGATGTCAGTATTAGTATATATTTGATGTAAATTGATTACATGTATATTTTTCATGGTTTGAATTTCTATGTATATGTCTTGTCAATTTTAAACTGTCGGTTTGGTTGTTTCTTATGCCAAGGTAGGGGCGGGAACCCCGTCAAGCTACTGTATTGTAGCTTTTTGTTCCTGCCCTGGCATTTTTTGTCTGACAAGGAATGTCAAATAAGAGAATTTGAATTTGAAACTTAAAACATGTCTCTTCCAACGTCAAATTGACAGCCTATAAAACTTTTATATTACCCATCCTACAATACGCTTCGGTGGTTTGGGATCCGTTTACAAATACCAACATAAATGTCCTTGAAAATATAAAAAGAAAAAGTTCACGCTTCATTCATAATAAATTCCAGCGAAAATATCCCGTCTCTGAACTGTACGCCCTTTCTGGGGTGAACTTACTAAAGCATAGACGCATGTTTACGCGAATAACGTTCGTATTTGATCTATTAAACAACCGGTTCAAAATCGACATCTCTAAATATGTTTCACCCGCACCTCAAAATTATCCCATGCGAAGTTATCATTGCAAAACACTCAAAGAATTCAACTGTCGGATTAATGCATTTAAGTATTCTTTTTTCCAAGGACTGTTCACGACTGGAACTCCCTGCCAAGCGCTATAATAACAGCATCAGCAGAGTCGTTCTTCTTTCATAAACTCCGCGATTTTTGTGGTTCTTGTATCTGATGCTCCTTTATTCATTTCTTACAATGAAATAATCTTTGTATAACGCTGTGTTTTTTTTCTCACGTGTTTAGTTATTTGTGTGTTTTTGGATCAGCTCGAACTAATATCCTTGTGCTTGTTACCTGCTGTTATTTTATTAGTGTTTTTGTGTAGCATATGTTGTAAACCACGCCTACAACGTCTCTTGAAATAGGAGACAGTAGTATCAATAAATAAATAAATAAAGATTCGCTCACACGACTGGCAAACGCCGTGAGATGGCGCAGCGTGACAAGGGCCTTGAGGAACCGTCCTCATTCGCGCACTCGTTTTCAAGGCCGCGCGGCGTGCGACCGCGCCTGCGCGGAAGCCCTATACCGACAGTGCCCTTGCCGGGAAATGCGCGAAGTCCGAATTTTCAACCCCCCTTCCTGGCCTTGTTCAGACACCTCTTATTTACTACCTATCTACATATATCAAAGGCAGTACAAAGATTATTTTGTTTTTTCTGCCGTCTATCTTCTTGAATGGAAATGGGTTTCCTCTTCAGCTTACACTTCCTCCTCTTCGCTTCAGCTTTTCTTTCTCTCACAAACAGCAGACTGACGAAACCAAAAAAAAAAGAAAACAACCACGCTTCTTTTTTTTTCTCAACCACATGAAAGGTAATATCTTCGTCTTTCCTGCATAATTTTTCTCCCATACGTAAGTGATTAGATTATTTCCAGTGTCCTTTACTTCTCTTTCCAGTGTCCTTTACTTTTCATATTTTGCCTTTTCTTTTTATAAAAAGCTCAAGAACCTTGTGAAGGGAAAAAGTTTGTATTTCTCCCAAGTTAAAGCGTTCTCAAGTTCGCAGAACCATATTTTCAATTTACGTTCACTAAGTACACTTTCTTTTAGAAACTAGTCCGGAAAAGGTTTTCGCGCGTTTGGTTTCCCGTTTGAAGTGTTCCTGTTTTTTGCACGAGTGTTTCAACGCAAATTCTTTCCATTTCTTTAAGTAAATCGGCAAGCCTGATCACAAACAAAGTAAACGCAAAACAAAACAAATTATGCATTTGAAGAAGAAAGAAAAGAATTCCGTAGAACTACGGCCGCAGCTGAACAAACGTCCACGGACTCCTGCCGCATAACGATGTCGGCTGCGCAAAAAGCGAAATGTCCGTGGCTCGGAGTTCGGTAGAGGTAAATGTGCAGATCCCGCGCCGCCCTCTCCGAGGCGCATATGCGGAATTGCGTCCGATTGTTTTTAACGCTTCGCGAGTTGCGTGAGAGAGTCGCGTGAACTGGCCGTGCCGCAAAGCACGCGAGCTCGGCCGCTCGGCGCTCTCCGGAGCGACGAGCGAAGATTGTGGAATCACGGTTGCCGGAGCGGCATCTATCACCGCTTTAATTAAAGCGCTGGAGCTTCAGTCGGACAGGAGCGTGTCGTATGGAAGCGAACAAACGAGCAAGCCAGCAGCTAAGAAAGGCCGCGCGTGCGCACTGCGCAGTTCTCGGCAGCAGGCGGCATCTGTGTGACGTCACTTCCGGGACCAAGTTTTTGTTACGTCGGGTTCCCAACTTTGCACCCCCTTCCAAGCGCGGAGAAAGGCGTAGCTCTACCTCAAGAAAACGCCTTCAGCAAAATCTACGAATGCGTAAAAAAGACAACCATCCGTTTTTCCCATCTTCAGCTTCCGCCCCCGACTCCTCCCAATCCCAAAGCGCGATAAGGTTCTATCCCCAACACGCCGTACCAGAGAGAGAACCCAGCCTTCAGAGCCATCAATTTACTGAGCTACCGTTCACACTGGCGTGCCGGAGAGCGTCGCGGAGGGCCTCCTCTTCCGATAGCGCTGAATTGATGGATGCCTGCATGCATGCATGGCGGCTGTTCCCTGTGAATCGCATGGTGACGGGCGCCACCCAGCCAAATGTTCTTTTTATTATCTTCTATTATCGTATCTCTTTTTATGCGTGATGAAATGTATCGCCTATGTGTTCTTGTCTAGTTGTAATGGTTTGATGCTTTACTCGTCTTAATGCGTGTATGTGCAACATATGTATGTTTCATTTTAGTAAGTGTTTGAATATGTCAGTGTGCCAGTACCAAGACTTTATGGTTGTTCTTGGGCACCAAGTAAAATAATGAATTGATTGATTATTATTATATATTATTATTATTATTATTTATTAAGTAATGTTTAAGCATATTTGGTAAGATTTCACCGCTACCCGTTCCTTGATCTTAGCCACAATTCCTCTAACCTTCTTTTACTGAGCTCTATTTCACCAAAACGTTCTGTTTCACCTTTCTTCTCGAATCCCAGTACCCCGAGGAAGTCAACCTCTTCGCGTGATGTCCTTGGGCTGACGATCCCTTTACATTCTATAACGACATGCTCTGGCATTTCGATTCCCTCCCCACATATAATTTGATATGAAGCACGTTGTATCCATTACCTTGGTATCCGACCACGTACGTCCTAGTTGCCAAGACCCCTGTCCTAGCCTCAAGCAATAGCGCACTTCTTCTATAGTCCGTTGCAACTCAAGGTAGGGCGAGGAAAAGAAAAGCCGGGAAGTAGGAAGCAGACGGAATGCTAGAGAAGAGAGGGGGAAACCTCCTCCTCTTTAGCGCTCCATCTGCTTCCTCCTCCCCGGCGTTCCTTTCCCTCGCCCTAGCTTCTTGAGTTGCAACGGACTATAGAGTTATCAAATATTCCCTCCTTCTCTAGAACGGATCCTTGAGTTAATGACCTGCGAAACACCCGTTCGTTTTTCAACACACGCAATCAAAGTCGCAAAATAAATTAAAGAAAAACGAGCCGCGTTCACCCGATCAACTCGCAGCCAGAACAAGCGGCCACGTGATCTGGAGCCGATTGATATGCCGCCAGTGTTGATCATAGCCACGCGCTGGGGTTGGCAAAGCACAGGACACGCGCTGAGTTCCAGACATTGTTACGGTTCGGGTACTGTCGTCATTGCAGCGATTGGACACGGGCCGCTAACCGAATGCTTCTCAAGCTATCGATTATCACGAGCCGGAAATCGGGTGCCCACGCAATGCTCGGGTCCAATCTATGAGCCGCATTCAAATATCGTCACTGGGCAGTACTGGAACCGCCCAGCTACGTCATCACGTTTCGCGAAGGAGAGATTGAACGAAAACGCTCGCTTCTGTCCATGAAATTACACCACAACAAAGAAATTTCTTGGCCAGTGGCGTTGCGTGCGAGTAGCCTTGAGCTCCACTAGTGACAGTAAGCTCTCGTAAAGTGAAGAACATTCCACCTAAATATCGTTGCACCGCCTCTTTAACTCTAGGCAATCTAACCCTGAATTCCGACTTGAGCGCCCCGCTGGGTCCAGTGTACTGTAAGTGGGTTGAAAATGGAGGTGCTGCAACAATCGCTCGTTTTGCCAAGCTATGGTTCCTCCATCCAGCCTACAGAGTCGAGTATCATCCGTAATGTAGCGGTCATACTGCTCATACAATACCAAAAAAGAGTCTGCAGACACCAAAGAGTTTTAGGGAGCCGTTCTTGCACATCCAATACTGTACGATGGAGGCACGAACTGCGCATGTGCGAGTCTTCTGCGGAAGCATATGTGCAGTTCGTACCTCCATCGTACCGTGTCGGACGTGCAAGAACAGTTCCCTACAACTCTCTACCGTCTGAGGCGTGTATGACGGTCCTGTTGGTCATTCGAAAAGGGTATGTGTTCCAAGCATGTATGCAGCAATGCTTCGGTCGTGCTTGACACCTGTCCGCAGCGAACATTGTGTCTTTTGTATCATGTGCGATCGGTGGGACTGCCACTCTTGTCCACAGCAGTACCCCAATTGTAGCCACATACTCTCGCCAGTATGCCCAATAAATATTCATTAGTTTTGTGAATTGGCTATCTAATTAACACATTTCGCCTTTTTACTAGTGGCCCCCATCTCCGCCAACATTGCCCCGTGGTCTAAAAAAACGTCCTGACGCGAGTTCCTTTTTATATACATATTGGACCAACTAAAATAAAACACCCTGCATACATGCGGCGTGTTGTTTGTTTGTTTGTTTTTTTCGCGTACGTATGTATTCTATATGCATACATATGTACGCAAATAAATTTGTTCGTTTTTTTTTTTTCAAGAGCGGTATTAATTTAGAAACTACAACACGTAGTAAAGCATTTCATCGTACCGGCTCGAAATGACTCCTTTTCAGTGGATTCATCTCTAATCTCCCGAAAACAAATGTACACTAAAAAAAAAACATAATTCTAGCCTCGAAGCTTTAGAAACAGCCCGTTGTGTGTGCCTGTGCGTCTGCGTAACTAGTGAGTTTTAGTATTGCGCACACGAACAAAAAGCAAACGCAAGCACTCTGCGTTTGCGTTAGCGTTGCGTGTTCCAGGCTGCGCGTGCGCCGAGCCCAAACTGCGTCTTGGATTGGCGCACGGCGACGACACGCATGCGCAGTGGGGAGCACGCAACGCTAACTCAAACGAACAGCGAACTCGTTTGCTCCTAAACGCAATACTAAAACTCTCTAATGTTAGGAAATTCAGCGCAAAGTACGAGACAAGCTAAGCAATAAAGGAAAAGTAGTTTCGTTGCCAAACCAGTTGACGCAGGCGGACACCCGAGAAAGGCGGACAAACTACGTTAGTCAAAACTCCAGACTTTGAGGACCACGCGAAGACATAAAACAAACAAGCAAAAATCAAGTAAGCAAAAAAAAAGGCGGGATTAAATTTCAAAG
>JAZHYW010046992.1:0-59401 GCA_037355805.1 Ixodes ricinus
TTTGTTTGGACCCTCCGGGGCCCCCGGGCGAGGCAATACACCGCTTCGGCCCCTGCTTCTCGTAGACGGGTGTCCTGGCTTGGCCCGACCAGGATGATTCAGTCAGTCGCCTCTTCTACCCTCTTCTTCCTTCTTTCACTTTTCCTTCCACCTCTTTTTCTTTTCTTCTACACTCTCTTCCTTCCTTTTTCACCCCCTTAGGCGGCAAGGGCCAACCTTGAGTGGAAACAGGTCCTGTCCCTGCAACCACACTAGGGTATAGTGCCCGGGCAGCACTGGTAGAGTAATTGTGTCAGCCAAGCCCATCTTGCTATGGCACATTACCTACCCCCTTGTTGGGCTCCGTGGTGGGCGGTGCACCCGGGCACTGAACTTTCTTTCCCATCTCTATGGGTCTGCAAAACAAAACCTTCCTCGATCGGGCTCCGAAAAGAGTCCGCACCGAAGCTTCTACCTCGCACGTGACACATTCTACTCCACCTAGATTCCCGAAATTCTTAGTACTTCACTCTGAAAGTGACAAACCACTCTCGAAAATGTCACCATTTCTTGTTGCGAAAGTTCTCGAGGGTGTGATTGGAAAGAACTTCAAGGCTAAGAAGCTGGCATCTGGTGATTTACTTGTAGAAATTGAGAACAGCAACCAGAGTTCTGCGCTCCTTGCACTCAACTGTGTGTCGGACTATAAGGTTACCGTGACACCCCACAAAACATTGAACACCATCCAAGGAGTCATCTCGGAAGACGACCTTCTGGATGCCTCTGAGAGCGAAGTTGTGGAGGGCCTTTCTGACCAGGGGGTTGTAGCTGCAAGGCGCATCTCCTTGCGTCGTGACGGCCAAGAGCTGAAGACGAGGCACATCGTGCTCACCTTTGAGTCCACCACACTTCCCGAGTCTGTGAAAGCTGGATACCTCTACTGCAGAGTTCGTCCGTACATTCCAAACCCCAGAAGGTGTTTCAACTGCCAAAGATTTGGACACGGCTCACAGAACTGCCGCGGCAAAGCCACATGTGCTAAGTGTGGCAAAACTGACCACGCAGCAGACTCTTGCTCGAATGATGCAGTCTGTGTAAATTGCAAAGAGCCACACCCCGCTTACTCCAGATCGTGTAAGACGTGGAAAGATGAGAAGGAAATTCTCACCCTTAAAGTGAAAGAGAACCTTTCATACCCAGAGGCGCGTCGCCGCTTTGCGTTTTTGCGCAAAGGCGGCTTTGCACAGGTGGTGCAGCGGGGACCTGCACCACTGAAGGTTGCAGTGGCAACCCAGACGTCCTTCCCGGATGCCAGGAAGCCACTGCAGTCCCCAACACCCCAGCTGAAGCTTCAGCTTCCTGGGCGCTCACTCTCGGCTGGTAGGACTACATCCTCCAGTGAGAGTCCTACCCCTTCCATGGGGCAGCAGCCTGTCCCCTCTCATGTAGAGGGTTCACAGGCTGTTTCTCCTACCCAAGATGGGTCGGCTGTGTCCGCACCTGTCAGTGCTTCGCAGTCTCCCTCCAAGGAGAGGGGACCACGTTCCCGACCGAATTCTTCGGAGGGAGCGTCCTCATCCAAGGAGCGGCACGATCCTTGTGCCACTCCTCCAGCACCCAAGGGGCAGGAGCAGGTGGGGTCGGGCGACTGCCAGCCCAGTACCTCTGCTCCTCCGGCTGGTGGGGGTCGGGGCCGAGGTTTTCCACCTCGTGCCCAGAGCCTCCCTAAACCGACTAGAACGGCCTCTGTCCAGGAGGCAGAACCAATGGAGGAGGGTGCCGAACCATCCACTCCTGCGTCTGACCCAGACGACATGGAGTGGCAGGTCCCCAAAGGCAAGCACAAGGGTAAAAAACCAATTGTACCTCCAAAGTGACAATTATACTCTACAAGGCTAGTACCCTCTCTAAACAGGAACATCACCCTGCATCCTTGGTCACTACATTAACCTCACGACACCAAGATATCTTCCTCATTCCCATTGCTCCACCTACTCCTAGGGACCAGCCGAAACAGAGGAGTAATGGCGACTCCCTCGCCAGTGGCCTCGGCCCGAAGTTTCGACGCCCTTGGAGGTCGGAGGGGCCAGCTCCACATAGACCAACCAGAGGACTACTGGCGACTCCCTCGCCTGGGGCTTTATTTTTAATTGTTTTTCCCCAAAGGTTCGGTCGGAGCTGCCTGCTTGCAGATTCATTGAACCATCATTTGTGTCCATTTCCACATTTTACTAAATTTACTTCCTGTAACTGGCCTAGTTTTGCTCTAGCTACAATTACGCGAAGGCTGTGACTTTCTGGTGAAAAGCTAACTGCCTAACGTTAATCATGTCTATCTTTTTACAATGGAACTGTCGTGGACTTTTTTCCAATTATGACGACATCACCTTTTTATTAAATGAACACCGCCCTGCTGCCTTTTGTTTGCAGGAGACGCACCTCAAAGAAAGTCATTCAAATGTGCTTAGACACTTCAAAGTGTTCAGAAAAGATAGGTTAAACGCCTCTGTGGCTTCCGGTGGTGTTGCAGTGGTTGTCCAACGCATGGTCCCGTCTACTGAAGTGGCTTTGCAAACCTCTCTCGAGGCCGTGGCTGTCCGTATGCTGTTGGACCGCGTGATTACCGTCTGCTCAGTGTACATCTCCCCGGGATATCAGCTGCAGTACGAGGAGCTTGATGATCTAATTAGCCAGCTTCCGGTGCCTTACATTATTTTAGGCGACTTCAATGCACACAATCCTCTGTGGGGAAACTGTAGAAGAGATTCTCGAGGGGCACTCCTTGAACGGTTTCTTCTTTCGACAGGATTGTGTCTGCTCAACACAAAAGAAGCCACTTATTTTAGTTCAGCAACTTGTAGTTTTACTTCCATTGATCTTTCGTTTTGTCATCCTTCGTTGTACCCCCTGCTTTTATGGAAGGTCATCCCAAATCCATATGGAAGTGACCACTTTCCACTCATTTTAGAGTTCAACCATCCTCCTGCTGGTCTTTTAACACGTACCCCTCGTTGGAAGCTTGAAAAGGCTAACTGGTCAATCTTTACAGAAGCCTCACTTATAGCATGCTCATCCCTTGATGATCTTTCCATCGACGATGTCACCGAGCACATTACTCAGCACATCTTGCAGGCCGCTATGCTTGCCATTCCCATGACATCCTCACATCTTCCAAAAAGGCCAAAGCCGTGGTGGAACGAAGACTGCCGCCAGGCAAAGAAAGAACAGAATCGTGCATGGGGTATTTTCAGGCGTTATCCCACGGCAAATAACCTGATCGGTTTTAAGCAAAAAGAGCGCAAGCGAGGTATATCCGACGGCGAGCCAAGCGGCAAAGCTTTAGGGGATATGCTTCTTCAATTAATAGCAGTGCATCCTCGAAGGAAGTTTGGGACCGTGTGCATAAAATTGAAGGCTCCTACCGGGTATTTTCTGTCCCACTCCTGAATCAAAATGGAGTATGCCCTGCCACCCTAGAAGAACAGGCGAATGTCCTTGGTGAGCATTTTGAATTCGTTTCAAGTTCTCAACATTATACTCGGTCATTTCAGAGACACAAGCTACAGGCAGAGAAAAAGGCAGTACCCTTGTCAGGTGGCTTGCAGGAGCCCTATAATTCACTATTTACACTTTTTGAACTACAGCTGGTACTTCATTCGTCCAAACAGACTGCACCTGGGCCAGACGGCATTCATTACAAAATGCTTCAGCACCTCCATCCATCAACTCTTGAGATTGTTTTATATTTGTTCAACCGCATTTGGCTTGAAGGTTGCTTCCCCTCATCTTGGAAGGTGGCTATCATAATTCCCCTGCTGAAGCCAGGAAAGGATCCTACCTGTACGTCTAGCTTTAGGCCGATAGCCCTCACAAGTTGTTTTTCAAAGACACTAGAAAGGATGATAAATAAAAGGCTTATATTTTATTTAGAAAGAAACAAGCTACTTGACCGTTACCAGTGTGGTTTTCGTTCAGCTCGATCGACAGTTGACCATCTGGTCCGCTTTGAGACTGCTGTGCGAGAGGCCTTTGTAAATAGACAGCATTGCTTCTCTGTCTTTTTTGACTTGGAAAAGGCATTTGATACGACTTGGCGCTACGGCATATTGCAGGATTTGTTCAACATTGGTCTTCGGGGCAGAATGCTAGCTGCCATCCATAGTTACCTCCGGGATCGCACTTTTCGTGTGAAGCTTGGGGCAACTCTTTCTAAAGAATTCTCGCAAGAAAATGGAGTCCCACAGGGCGGTGTGCTTAGCGTCACACTTTTTATCGTAAAAATGAATTCAATTGCTCGTATTATACCCCCATTTGTTCAGTACTCGCTCTACGTTGATGATGTACAAATTTCAGTCTCGTCTTGTAATCCGTCCATCTGTGAACGTCGACTTCAACTTGCGATCAACAATTTGGTCAAATGGGCGGATGTAAATGGTTTTAGGTTCTCTCCTGAGAAAACGGTCTGTGTGTGCTTCTCTCGTCGCCGCGGAATTTTACTTGAGCCTTCCTTAAATATGTATGAAGTCCCTATTGCAGTAAAGAATGAACACAAGTTTTTAGGTCTTATATTTGACTCTAAAATGACATTCATTCCACATGTGAAGAGCCTCAAAATGAAATGTGTGAAATCACTTAATATACTAAAGGTCTTGTCGCACGTGTCCTGGGGGGCTGATCGGTGCTGTTTATTGCGCATCTACCGCTCAGTCGTACGGTCCCGACTTGATTACGGCTGTATAGTGTACGGCTCCGCGCGGGCATCGGTTCTCAAGATGCTAGACCCCATTCATCATCAGGGGCTCCGACTTTCCACTGGTGCTTTTCGCACATCTCCAATACTCAGCCTATATGTAGAGGCAAATGAGCCCTCACTGGAGAAAAGGAGGTTTGAATTAGGCTTTATGTACTCTCTGCGAATTAGGTCTGTTCCTGGTCACCCAACTCTGGACTGCATAGAACAAGTACGCTTTGAGCAGACTTTCATAAATAAGCCTTCACTTGTTCCACCTCTCGCCATGAGAATTCGTTCTTCTGCTGAATCCGTAGGGCTGGATGTGCTACCCTCAGTTGTGCAACGCTTGAACTCAGTAGCTCCTTGGGACCTCATGCCCATCCACTGTGAGTTGAAACTAACAAAATACAACAAGAAAGATACCCCTAAGGAAGTTCTGAGACAAGAATGTTTTGAACTCCAGGACCAGTACCGAAACTTCACAAGTTTTTACACTGATGGGAGCAAAACTGATTCTTATGTAGGCTGCTCAGTGGTAGGGCCTTCTGTGAATTGTGTTCAGAGAATTAACAATAGTGCCTGTATTCTTTCCGCAGAGCTTTATGGCTTAATCCTTGCTATAGACCAGATTCTTAAAAAGAAGACCCGTAAGTCAATTGTTTACACTGACTCACTTAGTGCTTTACGAGCTCTAGACACAACGGGGGATGTTCAAAATCCACTTGTTCTAGAAATAAGGAACCGGCTATTTTCAGCATCAAAAAGGAAGAAAGAAATAACATTATGCTGGGTACCTTCCCATGTTGGAATACCTGGGAATGAGGATGCTGACCGTGCAGCGAGCACTGCTAAGGATCGACAAGTGGATCTGCACAAAATACCCTACAGAGATTATAGACATGCCCTGAAAAAGTCTACAAAGTGCAGGTGGCAAGAGGAGTGGAACCAAGAAATCAACAATAAGTTGCATGCAGTAAAACCTTTAATTCAGGAATGGGAGAGCGCACGTCATCGCGAGCGATTTTATGAGGTGGTATTATGTCGACTCCGAATCGGTCATACACGTCTTACCCATGGGCACCTTTTGCGAGGGAGGATGCTCCAGAGTGTGAACACTGTCATATACCATTAAGCATCCTGCACATTTTACTTGTATGCCCTAAGTATGACCGTGAACGTCGCAGACATTTTGCACGAGTTTACCAAGAGCATACCCCATTACATTTGGTTATTTTACTCGGCGACGAACCGCTAATACCACACAAGTGCGTTTTTAATTTTCTTCGAGATATTAGACTAATAGACCAGCTATAATTTAACATGTTTCCTGGAATTATGCCCATGTGGGTATTCTTTTATGTTCATAGTTTTTATAATCCACAAGCTACTACAGCTCTTTCTTCTCTATAACCCCGGTTTCCTGCAATAGTCATAGTTGTTGGCGCATTATGGCCTTGGATGCTGCTGCGCCACAAAACCTCAATCACTCAATCACTCACTCTTTCGTATGTAACTGGTTGGGCTGCTTGCAGTGGCCTGCACGAGCAGTGTCAGCGCTCTTTAACACGAAAAGACTCGTCGTCTGAGGTTGACACCTTGATTTCATTGAAACGCTACGAGGGGGCAGCTATGCTCTTCCCCTCGGAACTGGGGCAAGAAGTTGCACTCCGTGTTCATGGTGTATCTTTGCAGCGCACTGATGATTTGTTGGCAGTTTCGAAAGAAGACGTAAAGCTGAAGGTTGAAAAGCGAGGTGTCTTTCCCAGACTGGTTACCTGTATGCAGCGAATGCTTGAAGAAGTGCTCCGACAGGCTCCTAAATGCACTCCTAAACGGTTTCGTGAAGGGAAAAAAATGTCGAAGTGCTCACCCAGAAGCAGAAGAAACAAAACAAAAAGGCGAAGATAATTATGCATGAGTAATCAAGCGGAGCACTCTGAGAAGTGCAAAGCATATTTGGCCTCAACACGGTGTGGACCGCAAAAAGTTACGTTCGGATTAGCGCATTGATGGGCTACCTCTAGACCGTGAGCCAATTCCGGTCACTGAAAGTCTTCGCATGGCTGGCGTCTGTCATGGAAGTAGCACGCCGGCGTCTTGTTTTATTCGCCCTTTTTTGTTTGGCAACAAACTCACTGGCTCGATCTGTCGGACAGCCCTTTTAAACTTCTGCTGGTTGTCATTTTTGAACGGATCTTTGCACCACCAAATACCAGGAAACTGTTCCGTCAGTGTGAGGGACGGCCCTTTTGCGAAGAAAACTTAATGGTTTAGTCCTGAAAATTATGCAGAACTGTAGTTGTGCGTTGTACCGAAAGTGTTGTTGGGCTATTTCTACGCTAGCGCCCCCCTCCCTCGCCCCTCTAGCCTCGTTCCAACCCATGCCAGAAAAAGCGAATACAGGCGGCGTCAGTTACCACGCAAACAGACAGATCTCACCATCAGTTTTGCTACACGTCCGCTGCTGCGAGTCATCCTAAAACTCTAGTCATTCTGCGCGTGATAACTCCGCTGCGGATCTTCGAGTGCAGAGCACAAAACAGCGCATTTGTGTGCTGTTTGTGCCAGGTTAAAAGCAGATGCTTGGCTATGTTCACTTCTCAGTATCCGAAGCAGTTTTTATATTATTCGCGAGACTGATATCGCTCCTGGATGAGTATGTAAAATTTCTTGGCTATTTAAGGCACATGCTGCTTCGTATAGCACTGGCATATCAAAATGAATGTATTGTGAGGGAGCTCAAGGACAACACCCACTTCATCTTCATTATGATCATCATCACTGCCGTTCCCAATTATTCTAGATTCACTTTCTCTTTCTCTGATCGGTCAATAAGTCTGTCCCGGCGAACTCCTTGCTGTCACCAGTAGGTAGCGCCCCCTCCAGTCCACCCGCCGATGGCCGCCAGCCTCGGCGGGCAACATTGATCACCGCGCAGAATAAACGCCGGGGAGCTCGCGCTGCCCCGGTCAGTCATCGTCCACCCTCAACCAGGCTGCAAGTCGTCTCTCTCTCGGCGGGTGCTTCGGCCCCCCTTCGTCCACGTTCCAGAAAGTTCGTGACACTGGCGACGAGGAACCGTGGCACTGGAGGCCAACAACGTGCACGGTTCGGCCCACGCCGCCGGAGAGTCGCAACTCCGCCACCCGCTCCTGTCGCCATGCCGCTCTACGGGAGGCTCGAGCCGTTCGAGGGAGATGGGTCCGCCTGGCCTGTCTACGAAGAACAAGTCCACGTGTTCTTCCGGGCGAACGACACGCCCGAAGAGAAACGACGGGACATCTTCTTGGCCAGCTGCGGGACCCGCGTCTTCAGCCTCCTGCTCGACCTCCTCAAGCCGGCCACGCCGCACGTGAAAACGCTGGGTGAGCTGCTCGCCACGCTGCGCTCGCACTTCAGCCCGGCGCCGTCCACGCTGATGGAGCGGTTCCGCTTCAACAACCGGAGCCGCCGGGACGGGGAGACCCTCGGGCAGTTCGTCGCTGCGCTACGAGGGTTAGCGAGCACCTGCGCCTTCGGCGACCAGTTGGACTCGCTACTCCGGGACCGGTTCGTCTGCGGCATCAACAACCACGCCATGCAGACGCGACTCCTGGAGCTCCCCGACCCCTCGCTGGACGACGCGGTGAAAGCAGCGCAGGCGATGGAGGCAGCAGCAAAGGACGCCAGCGAGATTGCGGGTGCGGCCGGCTCACCGTCGGCGGAAGCGGCGGTGAACAAGATGGCGACACGGAGCGGTGCCTGCAGCCGCTGCGGTGCTGCCCACTCCCCTCACAGTGCCAGTTCGTCCAAGCACAGTGCTTCACGTGCGGGAGAACTGGGCACCTCGCACGTGTCTGCCGAGGGGGAGGACGAGCGGCGGCCAGCAGCAGGAGCAGCGGCAGCAGCAGCCTGGTTCAAGCCCGGGTTCCAGCCAAGCCCGCGGCCAGGGTGGCCGTCGCAAGAGAACGCGGCGGGGACGAGCGGCGCCAGGACCGGGTCCCTCCTCAACGAGACTCCACGTCGTGGCCGAGGACCCGCAGATTTTCGACGTGTGGCAGACGAATAAGCCTCCATCGTCTGTGCCACCTTACTTGGTGTCTGTCGAAATCTGCGGGCACCCCATCACCATGGAGCTGGACACAGGGGCCAGCGTGTCGGTCATGGCCGGGAAGCTGTTCAAGCGGACCTTCCCAGGCGTGTCCATCGAGGCGTCGGACGTCATGCTGCGCAGCTACACCGGGCAGCTTTCCCAGGTCCAGGGTCGGGCCCAAGTCAGCGTTCGCCTTGGCGACAGGGAGGCAATCCTTCCCCTTTATCTAACCAAGGGGTCGTCGCCGACGCTGCTGGGCCGGAACTGGATTCACTCGCTGGGTGTTCGGCTGCCGGAGTACCAGGAAGCTGCGCTGCACGTGGTGAAAGACGTCCCGAGCCTCCTGACCGACTTCCAGTCCCTGTTCCAGCCGGGGGTGGGCACCTTCGCCGGCACGACGGTCGGCATCCACGTACCCGAGGGAGCCCGGCCTCGGTTCTTCAAGCCGCGTCCGCTGCCATTCGCCCTCAAGGACGGGGTCACCCAGGAGCTGCAACGGCTGCAGCGAGAGGGTATCCTGGTGCCCGTCAAGACCTCCGAGTGGGCCGCACCGATTGTCCCAGTCCTCAAGCGAGACGGCCGCGTCAGGATCTGCGGGGACTTCAAGGTCACCATCAACCCCGTCGCTACCGTCGAGAAGTACCCGCTGCCTAGGATCGAAGATCTCTGGTCGGCTCTGTCCGGGGGACAGAAGTTCTCCAAGCTCGACCTTCGAGATGCCTACCAGCAGCTGGTGCTCCAGGATGCCGCCCGGAAGTATGTCACCATATCGACTACCATGGGACTCTTCCAGTACACGCGCCTACCGTTCGGCGTGGCCTCAGCCCCAGCCATCTTCCAGAGGGAGATGGACAACCTCTTCAGGGGCATGAGGCACGTGGCGGTGTACTTGGACGACATCCTGGTGACCGGTACCGACGACGGGGACCACCTGCAGAACCTGCGCAAGGTCCTGACACGACTGCAGGACGCCGGTCTCAAGCTGAGGCTGGACAAGTGCGTGTTCCTGACCCCCAGCGTGGAGTACCTGGGACACATCATCTCCCAGGCTGGCCTGGCCCCGGCACCCCGCAAGATTGAGGCCGTGCTCAAGGCGCCGAAGCCCAAGAGCAAGAAGGAGCTTCAGAGCTACCTCGGCCTCATCAACTTCTACAGGAGGTTCCTGCCCAACCTGTCGACGCATCTAGAGCCGCTGCATCGTCTGCTTCGCGATGGTCAGCAGTGGGCCTGGAAGAAGGAGCAGGACTTGGCCTTCCAGCACAGCAAGGAGTTGGTCGTCAAGGCTCCTGTGTTGGTGCACTACGATCCGGCCAAGCCTGTGGTCCTCACCGTGGATGCGTCGCCGTACGGGGTAGGAGCCGTCCTGTCGCACCGGGGTCAGGATGGTCAGGAACGCCCTGTGGCGTTTGCTTCTCGTCGGCTTCATGCGGCAGAGCAACGCTACAGCCAGCTCGACAAGGAAGGCCTGGCGCTCATGTTCGGGGTCGGGCGCTTCCACCAGTACCTGTGGGGCCGGCAATTCGAGGCGGTCACGGACCACAAGCCGCTGCTGGGTCTGCTGGGAGCTGACAAGGCAGTTCCAGTCCAAGCCTCGCCACGTGTGGTTCGCTGGGCCTTGACGCTGGCTGCCTACCGCTACAAGCTGGTCTACCGCCCTGGGAAGGACCTGGGACCTGCCGACGCCCTGAGCCGCCTGCCCCTGCCGGAGGTGCCTGCTGCCGTTCCAGAGCCAGCTGACGTGTTCCTGCTGGAGCGGGCCTACCCGGGGGTGCTCACCAGGACTGCGGTGGCGCAGGCGACCAGCCGGGACCCGGTCCTGTCTCAGGTGGTCAAGGCGGTATCCCGAGGGGAGGAGCTGCGTCACCAGGCCTACAGCCACAAGACCACCGAGCTGAGCTTGGAGCAGGGCTGCCTGCTGTGGGGTTCCAGGGTGGTGATTCCACAAAGTCTCCGGGCCAAGGTCCTGGAGTTGCTGCACGCGGGGCATCCTGGCGTGGAGAAGACCAAGATGGTGGCACGGTCGCACGTGTGGTGGCCTGGCCTGGACCAGGACATCGCTCACCAGGTGCAAGGCTGCCAGGTCTGCCAGGAGAACCAGCGAGCCTCGCGTCATGTGGAGATCACCCCCTGGCCGTTCCCACAGAGGCCCTGGTCCCGCTTGCACGTGGACTATGCGGGACCCTTCAAGGGCCACTACTTCCTGGTGGTAGTGGACGCCTTCTCGAAGTGGGTGGAGGCACTGCCAGTCACCACTCCGTCGGCGAGCGCGACCATTGCGGCGCTGCGGCAAGTCTTCGCGGCGCAGGGATTGCCGGACATTATCGTGTCGGACAATGGTCCCGCTTTCGCCAGCGCCGAGTACCTGGAGTGGCTGCAGAAGAACGGGATCCGCCGGATGCTGGTTCCGCCGTACCACCCCGCTTCCAATGGTGCTGCCGAGCGGGTGGTACAGACCATCAAGAACAAGCTCAAGAAGAGCCAGCCCGGGGATTTCCGAACGCAGGTGGCCCGGGTACTGTTCCAGTACCGGACCACACCCCACGAGGTCACTGGCCGTGCCCCCTGCGAGCTTCTGCTGGGCCGGATGGTCAAGACACCCCTGGACGTCTTGCATCCAGACCTCCGGTCCACTGCGCTCCTGAAGCAGCTGAAGCAGAAGCTGGCTGCTGACCGAGGGTGCCGTCCCGGGCCTTTGCCGGAGCCGGGAGCGTCGGTCTACGCCAGGAACTTCCGTCCTGGCCCACCCTGGTCTGCCGGACATGTGGTATCGCCAGCGAGCGCCTCGTCGCTGCTCGTCCGCATGCCCGACGGGACCACCTGGCACCGGCACGCCGACCATGTCAGGCCTCGCCTCGGGACCGGGCTTGTACCCTCGGCCGTCACTTCGGGAGAGCAGCCAGCAGGGGGACCAACGTCAGCACCGGCCTTGGCCAGTGGACCACCACCCACCTCGGAGGCGACAAGAGTCACCAGCCCTGTGGCACCAGTTGGACCGGTGCCACTCACCAATCCGGTCCCTGCGGCTCCACTGGGTGGAGCGCGACCGGCACAGGCAGCGCCCGGCGTTGCCACACCCGGCCCGTCGACACCAGCGACCAGGCGGAGTACGCGGCAGCGAAGGCCACCTGACCGCTACTCGCCGGGGTAGCCATCGCCGTCGACCGGCCAGGACTTGGCACGACCAGACGCCGAGTTGGTGTCGGCCGTGTGCGTCGTTTATTCATGTATTTTGTTTTTAGAAAAAACAAACTGGGGGGAGGGATGTCACCAGTAGGTAGCGCCCCCTCCAGTCCACCCGCCGATGGCCGCCAGCCTCGGCGGGCAACATTGATCACCGCGCAGAATAAACGCCGGGGAGCTCGCGCTGCCCCGGTCAGTCATCGTCCACCCTCAACCAGGCTGCAAGTCGTCTCTCTCTCGGCGGGTGCTTCGGCCCCCTTCGTCCACGTTCCAGAAAGTTCGTGACACTACACGTCCGCTGCTGCGAGTCATCCTAAAACTCTAGTCATTCTGCGCGTGATAACTCCGCTGCGTGGTCTTCGAGTGCAGAGCAAAAACAGCGCATTTTGTGCTGTTTGTGCCAGGTTAAAAGCAGATGCTTGGCTATGTTCACTTCTCAGTATCCGAAGCAGTTTTTATTTTATTCGCGAGACTGATATCGCTCCTGGATGAGTATGTAAACCTCTTGGCTATTTAAGGCACATGCTGCTTCGTATAGCACTGGCATATCAAAATGAATGTATTGTGAGGGAGCTCAAGGACAACACCCACTTCATCTTCATTATGATCATCACTGCCGCTCCCAATTATTCTAGATTCACTTCTCTTCTCTGATCGCTCAATAAGTCTGTCCCGGAACTCCTTATCTTGTCCTCACAGTATATTATTAATGTTTTCAGTGCACTCGGGAAACTGTACTTCAACAAATATCTAAACCTGTATATATCGGTATAGTGTTTGGTTGTTTTGTTTTACAAAGGTGCTGGTACAGATCATTACTGGGCACGTATATCATGTCTCTTAAAGCGAATCGGCATAGACCCTTGCAAAAAACCCGGCAACAGTGTGTCTGGGCATGGTAACCATGGCAACGGCGAGGCGGTCAGCGGCCACGTGACATGGTGAAGGGAAAGCAGGTCGCAACCTTGCTGTGCACCAACCAAGCTTTAGGCGCTTCATGTGTTGTTTTAAGGACAGTTTACGCGCTCCAGAGTATCAGTAAAGATACCAACACATTGCTGTGTCCCGGTCTGCACGCAATATAGATACACTCACAAATTCGGACGGAAGGGAGTACTTATTTATACCTATCAGACCGTCCGCTGCCGCGACCGTTTGGCTAATCTCACGAATTCGCATGCATTTGCCTAATGAGGATAATATATTGGTTCTGCATTATACTGTTTTGCGTTTTCGTTACTATTGCTGTTAGCCAGGTATACGTTTGACGCGGATAAACGAGCGTCAGCTTTACCCGACGGATCCGTTGCCATTCGGCCGGCCTCACGATTTTGCATGCAGTTGCTTCATACACTACGTTGTTATTTCATCGCCCATTTATTTGGTGTTGCTCGGCAGACAGATACCATTGGCGAGGCTAAACGAGCAGTCGAATTCCCGTATCAGTCCTGCGAACATTTTCTACACTTTAACAATAAACGCGCAAAAAACAAACAGAAAAGCAAAACAGAAAAAAAACTTCACCTTGCAGGCGCGTTTTTTTTCTGTTTCTTTTATGTTACTGAGGCGTCCACTAACACCATTTTACTCTATTCTTCCATCCAGAATTGGGACAGCACCGCATTAAATTCACTTTGAGGGCATCTTTTCATGCAAGTTTAGTGGGACTTGCAGAAACATCATGATTTGTCATATCATCTCACCATCTTTGCTTTGAGGTGTCATACCTGAGCAAGCTGGTAGCAAGGTTATTTTCCCAGCCGGCGGTGGGAAACAGCCGCGTTACTTCATTTGCCATGCCACTTGTTTCAAGTAGGGCCAGCGGGCCGAAGCAAAAACATTCCTTCACCATGGAGAGCGGCGCATCACTGTTGCCCGAGGCGCCAGGCAGAGTTGTCACACTTTTGAAAGGGGTCTATTATGCATAGCTGTTGTTTTATCTTACTGGTTAGACATTGAGTTCAATTCGTCTGATTTATTTATTTTGTTTTGTTCATGTTTTAGCGATGATGCACTATAGGTGATCTGAAAGTGTTTACTTGACGGTCTTCAATTATACGCTGATGTATACATGCAAGCAATAGGTTCGTTTGTATCCCAATACATTGCTGCAAGCCAGTTATTTTTGTGAGTGTTACGTCATTTAAATTTTAGTGTTGTTTCTGTTGTTTATACGTTTATTGAATACAGCGTGCACAGAAATGTCTCGGGGGATGTGCCTACAGGCACATCCCCCTGTCGACCTATAACGTTCGGTGAAGTGACGTCACATCAAGCTCAGGATTTTAAATTTGCTTGAACTGTTAATACTACCAGCGTCTACTGTCCGAGTACATGAGTTTTGAATCCAGAAATTTTCAACTGGATTAATGTTTCTGTCCTTTCAGCTGTAAACTGTGTCAAAAAATAAATATTTATATCAGGCACATGGCTTGCAGCTTCTTCTTGTTAATGCTGTTTTTGTCCAATTCAATGTGAAAATTCTCTGAACACTAAAATAGGTAGCAGAGAATTTTAAGGCATAATAAACGACAATGGCGTGTCGTGTTAAGTACGAATGGAAAACAGTGACGGTAGTCAGAGGAGTCTACTGTGAAACAAAAGAATATTGGTATCTCAAGCACAGCTACACATCATTAAGCAGAAAATACACTGGAAGCAGTTGAACACAAAACGGAGGTTAGATCAATAGAGCAATTGGGGCCAACATAATATACATACAATCAAATAATTAAAATATAGTGAGATAATAGTAATGAATGGTCACTAGAACTATAAGCTCTAAGCACCAACAGCTGTCACTTGGAACCAACTTTGTCTAGGCACTCAAATACATTAAGTACTATGGCCAATAGCCAATGATTTCTAGTGTAAGGCAGTTCAGAGTACAAAAAAAATAATTCAATATAGAGACCAACAGCTGGTAATAGTCATTGGAGGCTAGCTGGTTTCCAAACAGCCATATAACAATATATAGTTAATCTACTCCAAAATCAAATAATACCAGAAGAGCACTATTACCTAGCTATGCTAATAAAACAGCCAGAAAGCACTGAATAGCGTCCACAGCCAATACCTGCCGCGTGGAGGCAACCGTCTTATGGGCACACAAATATATTACCACATTCACAAATAGCCAATAATAGCAATTAGAAGCTACCTCATTCCGCACACAATCAAATAAATCGAATAAGTGACTATAGCCTGTTGCAGGTTAAGAATAGCAGGACAAGTTTTCCTCCTCTCTTTCAATATTAGTGGGGCAAACGCTGGAAATGGGGAGAGTGGAGAGGAGAAAACCACCAATCCTGGCAACAGAGCGGTAGTTTCCTCCTTTAAACGCTTTTGCTATTTTTACCTGCTACGGACCATAATAGTAATGCATAGTCACTAGAAGTAAATTGGACTCCAAATCTGCCATATAATTAAGAGATGTTCTCAACTAGCCAATTATAGCCATTGGAAGCTGACACATCTGCACAGGCTCAATTAACTCTAAATGGTGACTAGTAGGTAATAATAGTCACTAGATGTCATATATACCAAAATTTACTGTACAATATGAAATATGATCAATGATATAGTCATTCAATTTTAATCTGGGTCATGAACACAAATATCATGAAAATGTAAATAGGAGCCATTAAATATTTTTAGATCAGAAACCTATTGTAAACATAAAAATAGCATGCATTAATCTCTAATAGCCAACAGTTGTCACTTGATTCCAGCTTGGTATAGAGGCTCCCAAATATCATGATAGATGACCAGGGTTGGGCAGAAATACTCGAAAATGTATTTGGAAATAGAACTACTGGGATACATTAAAATAAAAGCTAAAATACTGATGCTAAAATAATATGTAAAAATGTATAGCGATACGTATAGGAAATACATTTTAAATAGAGGCAAAAAGTCTTTGGAAATACAAATACAGGAATACATTTTAGGAAGGGCAGAAATACAAATACAGAAATACTGATACTGCAAATAGTATTTTTCAAATTTGTTTGAGACGCCAACTGAGATGAAGCTTGAAGTGGAAGTTTTTGATCCCAAAATACTTTCCTGTAGGCTTGGCACTGTGCCTTGAAGGTAGGGGTTTCTGACGACGAGGAGTCTTCAATAGGATCAAAAAGCGCTCTCTATCACGGACTGACTGTGGTCTTTTCCTTGACATCCTGTTTGACGAAGGATGCGAAAAGACTTTGACCTCTGAATAAATTCTATGTCGCCCTAAATCCCATCAAAATGTCACCCCTCACCTGTCCAATAAGGACGCCCTTGTCAATATTGATCACATGACGTCACGGTGGAATGAACTGGTATTTTTTATCTGTAGGTGTGGCCCTGAACATGAAACTTTACCACGCTGTTGTATGAAAGGACAATACGTACATTCGCTGTAGGTTACCTCGCTGAAGTTCGTGCAGGCAGTGTCATTTGGAATTTTTAAGAATAGTGAACCACCTGAAGCATCCTGGAACACATGTCTTATCTTCTGTTCCGGTGGAAAAAGGATACGGTGGCATCCCTGTTGTGAACGTCCTTCCTCCCGACCCTCCGCCACCGGCGCATGGATTGCAGTCCTCAAGTTTCGCCTAGTATCATCCATACAGACACCTCGTGGATTGCGACCTGATATTGCCGGCACAGGCGCAGCTTTTCGAGAAACAGCGCGCTCGGAGACGAGTCGCGAGGTGCACGAACTCTGGGCCGGCAACAGCGAGGCCACGTCTGGCCTCATTCCTGGGTTTGGGATCACTAGAGCAGCGGGTCACATTCACGCCGGCTGGTGACGCACCCTTTGCCGTACAGATCATTACGGAGCCCAGCCGCAGATCGCATTCGAATATGTGGTTGAACTTCACTGAGTGATTCATGCTACTATTTAAAATCAATCACCACCGGGCTGCAAAGTGCAACGGACTGTGACTCATATTTGTGGCTGGGTGATTAAGTTTTGTTGGATCCCGAGCCATGTGCGGCATTGCAGGCAAACGAGGCTGCAGATAGACTGGCCACCTCCTCACGTAACTCTCTTACCATCACAGGCCTGCATACCATACCAAGACTCAACAAGGCCCATACGGCTTGCACTTCTAAAACTGTGGCAGTCCGAGTGGGATTTAGCTGGATAACAACAAACTTCATATTATCAAGCCAGGCATCAGTACCTGGGAAAGCTCCTATAACCGGAGCCATTTCCTCGTGAGGTTCTTCTCCTGCCGCTTGAGGATCGGCCACACCTTCCTTACCCATCGACACCTGCTTGTTGGTGAGGAGCCACCGGTGTCGAGCACTGTGGAGACAATTTGTCTGCTCTACATATTTTTCTTTGCCCTGGCCTTCTTCAACAACACAAGTTCTTCTTCCTGAGCTTTTCAAGTACTTTATCCCTTTCCATCCTACCCTGCTCCTAGGGAGCAGCCTCCAATGTCAATTGACCGTCTTTTAGCTTTTCTAGAAAATATAGCAATTTTACACAAAGTATAGCAGAAATGATTCCTTGGTGCATCATTTCTAGTTCATTCTAGTTTACCTAGTTTGGCGCAGTCATGACCATCGCAGCTCTTGCGCCATAAAACCCGCAAACAACAGCAACAACAGCCGGCTGGGTGTACTGTGTACGCTAAGGCATCAGAGACGGTTAGCAGTGGGCATTGGATGTCAGCAAACAATGACTGAAGAAATCCCTACCTAAGGGCCTCGCGGCAGAAGATGCTCTGACTCCACTCCTGGCACACCGCCTGGTTCGAATCCCCGACTACGCAACACTTCTTAGAAGAAGGAAGAGGAGACGCATTGAAAAATAGTTGAGAGAATCGAAAGGGACCTTGGTCAGCATAGTAACAATGCCCCATCATCTCCTTGGCCCTGGTTCCCAAAAAAAATGCGTTTGGACTTGCTTTGTTTTTTTGGGGGGGGGAGTATTTCTCATGAATTATAACGAAAAACATTTCATCTTGGTTGTATCGCGATACAAAGAAACATTCCAAATGTATTTCGATACAGGAATACAGATACTAGTGAAAAAAATGTTTCGCGATACAGAAATACAGATACGAAATGTATTTCTGAAATACTATCGCCATACATTTGTATTGCGATACTGCCCAACACTGTAGATGACCAATAGCCAATAAGAGTCATTTGAGTCATTTAAAGCCAACATAGTCTATATACAAAGAAACCCTCAAAAGTTACTCCTAGCCACCAAATTAAACTAAATCCTAAAGCTGACATTTATTTAGAAAAAAATGATCAAAACCCAGGAATAGGTCTTGAAATCTGATCTGGGTAACAAACGCCTAACAGTTACCAAGGGTTCACTAATAATCACTAGCAACCATTTGGAGACCAGATAAATTATGTGCACCAAAAGTAAAAATAATAATGTCTATATCAAAATTAGCCAATTGGAACCAACTTAGTTCATATGTGAACTCAAATACCTTAAGATTATGATATGGCCAACTGAACTTAGAAAAGAAGAATAGGGAAAGAGGAAAAGAGACACAATGGTTCTTATGTTTCATAAGTTCAGCTGGCCCCTATTTTAGTATTATGCACCAACAAGCTCAACTGGAGCCCGTTACCTAAGATATTGATTTATACATGATAGCAGTCATTAGAGGCCAAGTCAGTCCGCGCACAATAAAAAACCTGAAATAGTGAATAATAGTCATTTTTCATCCGTAGAAGAAATGTGGATCCTATATCTGCCATATAATTAAGAAATAAGATCAAATAGCCAATAATAGCCAGTGAATGCAATGAGCTTGCATCCACTGTACACAATCAAAATCATGAATAATTGCCATGCATAGTCACGAAGTTCTGGAGCTCAAATCTGCCATATAATGAATAACTAACATCATATAGCCAGTAATAGCCATTGGAAGCCAACTCAGTCTGCACTCAATCAAGTAACTCGAAATAGGAACTGACAGTCATTGGTAGTCTTTAGATGTCATTTAGATCCCTGAATCTGCAATATATAATCGAAAAATATGATTGTATAGCCGATAATAGCCATTGGAAGCCAACTCAGTCTGCATCAAATCAAATAACTCGGAATCGTGAATAATGGTTCGTAGTAGTCACAGAAGTCATTTAGATCCCAAATGTGCAAAATAATCCAAAAATACAATTGTATAGCTAATAACAGCCATTGGAAGCCAGCTCAGTTTGCACATAATCAAATGACTTAAAATAGTGAATAATTGTCATCGACATTCACTAGAAGTCGTTTGGATCCCGATTCTGCTATATAATTCATAAATATGATTGTTTAGCCATTGGAAGCCAACTCAGTCTGCACACAATCAAATAGGTCGTAATAATGACTGATAGTCATTGATAGTCACTAGAGGTCATTTGACCCCAAATCTGCCTTATAATTCGGAAATATATTTAAATAGCTAATTATAGCCATTGGAAGCCGAACTCAGTGCACACAATAAATAACTTGAAATAATAACTAAGAGTCATGAATACTCAGTAGAAGTCATTGGACCCCAAACCTGCCATATAAATCATAAATAAGATTATATAACCACTAATAGCCTGTGGAAGCCAACTCAGTCTCCACACAATCAAATAACTCAAAATATAGGGACTGACTTTCAATAAATAGTCACCAGAAGTCATTTGATTCTAAACCTAACATATAATTCGAAAATATGGTCATACAGCCTTAATAGCCATTGGAAGCCAACTTAGTCCACACACAATCAAATAATCTGCAATACTGACTAATAGTCATTGATAGTCACTATAAGTCGTTTGGACAACAAACCTGCCATATGGCTTATAAATATGATTGTATAGCCAATAATAACCATTGGAAGCCAACTTAGTCTGCACACAATCAATAGTCATGAATAGTCAGCAGACGTCATTGGCCCGCAAACCTGCCATAGAATTATAAATATGATTATATAGCAAATAGTAGCCATTGAAAGCCAATTTAGTGTGCACACAATGAGAGGCTCGAAACAGTGGGACCTTTGACGCCCTTCACCGGGTGACCATTCTCAATTGCCCCTGCAGCTTGCCGCCTCATCCGATGGCCATTCCTGAGGGAGTATGTGCTACCAGGCAGGTGGATATGGATATGCCCTTTGCCTGGCAACGAGTGGGATTTCCCAGGATGTTCACAGAAGGAGCAACCATAGAGACCATTGAAATGTCGTATCCCCTGAACCAGTGCTCTCGCAACTGCATCTACTGACGATACGAGAGCTGTAATGTAGGAGAATATGGTCTTGCCTGTCTCTGGGTTACGCCAAGCAAGTCCACAAGTGGCAAGTTCCATAAGCTCTATGCAAAAAGGCTTCATGAATGTATTAATTACCGGCTTTATGCCGAACCACAAACAAGTAAAAATCTGGAACTTCTTACGCATGAGAGGTGGAAGCTCAGAAGTAGTGCAATGTAAGGTTCAAAGAGACTTCCCCGAACTCTTGAAGACCTGCACACCGTCCGTATTCCAGGAAAGAGAGAACTGAAATGTAGAAGAACAAGCAGGTTGTGCCTGGTACATCGCACCATCTACAACATCTTTAATGGGCTTGTCACTCGCTGCACTTGTTGGTTTAATGAAATGTTTATATATTTTATCATCCTCTAGAAATGATCGCAACGTGTCTGTCAACTTCATCTGCAGGAAATTGCCCTTGCGATGGCATGGCTCATAACAACATGGACAATGTGGGGCTTTTTTTTCTAGGTATTCATTGCATTTACTACAGAAAAAGTGGATGTACATTCCTCTGCCTCTTTGAAAGCGTGACAGAACCTTGAAGAACATAAATGTGGTGCTCGGGAGGTTGTTAGATGATGGTAGAAGTGTTGTAAAAGCAGACATGATTTCACCTGAGCATTCTCTTGTTAGTTCACACTTAAAAAACACCTCATCAAAAAGAGGCAACCCTCAATGTTAGTGAAAGGGCTGCCTTCAAAAAGTGCAGACTCGTCCATGTTAGGACTGTCAGGAGCAGCTGAACTACTACTTTCTGTAGCACCATTGTCAGATTCAGAGTTCATCTTTAGCACATCATCGTCGGAGTCGGAACAGTGAATCGGTTTCTCCGTTTCACTCTCAGAGCTTGACGGTTGAGCTTGAACACCATCCAGCTTTGAGTGAACAGTACCTGGTGCATCGCCTAAAATAGCTGGGCTGGTTGTTGCACCGGAGGCTGCCATTGCTGAGGCTTGCCATCGTTGATAGGTTTCCCGTGGCAGCTTTAATTAGCGATTCAAGATACAGTTCATTATTATGTATGGTACACCTAACAACAAACTTTCCAAACAAAAATGGGCAATAGCAGAAATGGTAAGCAGCTCAAGACCACCCTTCCCAACTCCGAACCCAACCATCTAACCAGTTAAAAAAATTTACAATTGATGCATGGATTGGTAATTGGAAGATATAATTCAAGCTCCCAAGCATTTGCTTCATCTTACCTTACATAATGTCTAAAGAGAAAATAGTCTATATGTACAGATGAATAAACTGTACTGAATGTAAAGCTAAAAGCATGACAGGTAATTTATGGAAATCTCCACAGGTGTGCTTAATGAGCACACCCTTGCTTGTCAACGGCGTTCGGTCTGGTCACCAATACGGCTGTTACTTCACGGAACTGTTTTTCACCGTGCCGCCTTGCTGACATATTATATGTAATCTTGCCATGCTTGCGCCACTTGCGCTGTTTCTGCCGCCGCTTCTCGTGCCAGACAGAGCGCTCTAAGACAAGGAGTTGAGGGCGAGGTTGGCTGAGAAGGGTTCGGCTGCCAGTCTCCCAAGCAAAAAGGGAGCGAGCTACCCCGAAGGACGGTCATAGTTAGTACAGTCCCCAGCGACTTCACTGGTCAATGTTGGACCGGACGCGCTAATAATGCGTCAGAGCGCGCTGATGCCACCAAGTGGCAAAGCCTGTAACTACTACACCATTCCCTGTGCCTGGGCCCATGACGTTACGAGCGGGACGGGTACTTGATGGGTATCCCAAGTCGCATTGCGCACTTCGATTGCCGATTTTGAAACGCTCGCCGAAAGGGACCTACAAGCCAAAAGTTCTGCCATCCGCTCAAAATACAAGCGTGTGATTATTATTTACAGATACTATGGAGCATATTTAGGCTGTTTTGAAAGGTTTTGCGCATAATTTAAGTTTCGTTTCCGTACCCCTTTAAAACAGTAAAGTACAGAGCAAAAAAACATATATATATTATACACACTCCTCTAGTAAGGCTGGCTTACATCTAACAAACAAGTACAGCTAGCAAACAAGAAAAAAATATGCGTTTTCAGCCAAGACGATTGGGCTTGTTTTCAGGGGACCCCCGAGGGCAGTTAAGCGCGAGACACAGGACGGCAGAATCGTCCAGATTCGATGTCCAACGTGACAGTCCGAAAACCACTCCTTCGAACAGTAAGTGTAATTATTGCAAGGATTCGCAACTAAGGTCTTGGTAAAAACACGTTCTCAATCTCCCGGCGTAAAACGCAACCGCGTGCTACTTCTCAAAAATCCTATGGGATTACTTGGTTCGTCCGATTGTCGGGCAATGTCGTCGCACAAACGACGTTTCAGCGAATGAAGACCAAACTACGACTTGGCATTGAATGGCACTTCAGGGAACGGCGGCCTCACTTTCAGACTTCATCCACAAGGCGGGCCTGACCGCCTATCTATCTTTGAGCATCCAAAACCACCTTCCACGGCCGTAGATCCAAACCCGTAAGGTAGTGATCCAAAATGCCAGTCAAAAGTAACACTTACGAGCAAAATCACCAGTTTTCACACATTTAGTTTCACAGGCACGAGTTTCCTTTCGTCGCTCGACCACGCTCTTTGCTGAAAGAAGTCGAATTAGGTAAATCGACAGCAAAACTAGTTACCTACTAATGACTACCAAGTTGTATAGACGTAACCTAATATAACTTACCTGCTAGCTCCTTTACTCGAGCATCGTAGTAGTTCTCGTTGAGGCCATCCTCAGATTGCTAGAAAGTTGGCGTGATTGTCTTGTCGATGTCCTTAACACTTGTAGGGCTAAAGCTTTTGGTTAACCGAACTGGCACAATGACTCTCACGCCATCCAGCAGATATTCCACTAGCGCGTAGTACATGACTTGCAAACCAGGGCGAACAAAACAAAGAAAAATTGGGGCGACTGAGGATCGAAGATCAAGACCGAACCACGAGGACCCAAAGAACGCAGTCGCGCAATCGGCGCAGTGGTGGAGTTTGGCGGAGTTGGCGTAACGAACCCTCAAAACCAGGGACCCGGTGTCTGGGTCCCAAACATAATTCTGACCCGGGGCGACATAGAAAAAATATACGTCGATCAACATATAGTTTTAATTCGTTTAACAGATTTCAGTCTTTTTATGAACTAGATGCAACTTAATTGAAAGTATTTTGTTATCTAGAAATCGATTAACGGAAAAGCTTCTGAGTGTCTCGGATGGACTCAAAGATGGTTTCGGTTTCGGCGCAGTAAGGCGTCGGAATCTTAAATTTGAGAGTAGATTCCGGACACTAAAATTACGTTCCATGCAACCATTGATGCTTTATTAAACGCAGCCTCTACAATCGCAGCGGTAGCTGCTAGCCACGGCCCTACGGTTTCTAACCTATAGGCGGCTCGGAGCGAAGCTCGGTCGGCATGGTGCTCAAACACTCTCCTCCTCTTCTCTTTGGTGTTCTACGCTCCGGTGTTTGGTATCACCGTGTTCGGTATCTGTGAGACACTCGCGTACCTAGTTTCCTGTCTACCACCAGTGCCACCGAGAACTGCCGTAATCAAGTAAACAAACTCTGTTCGTTGGCTGAGCGCGCTGTTGGCGTCGAGTTCTCCCCGAAGTGGCTACGAAAGACGCACGTGCAGCGAAATCGGATGTCTAAACCATGTCTTCTGAAGGTAAAAGGCAGCTTAAAGCTTATCTGCACTGCGATGAGCCGTTCGAAGTGCCCTACGCTACGAAACACCGACGATTTACTCACTCTTGTGGTGATGACAAGGCACAACCGGCCTGCTCGCGCGCCATCGAACCTGCACCTCAATCAGGGAGTCAAGGGAGCTGCGAAGCCGTCCATGTGGATCGTGAAGAAGCAGAAGCTATCGTCGATACCAGTAGCGATTGCGACACAGAAATATTTTCTCAAAACGAAAAGGAAGCAGATGACTTCGAGCAATCATCTGCAACGCAAGGCGAAACTGAAAACGAAGCTAATTCCGCAGTTGAAATCGACGGCGGTGAGCCCCTCCCGCTTCTTGCGCGGACACGGCGTATGATGAGGCCAGACTGCTTGCGGACAGCTTTGAGCAGTTCGGAAACGAGACGTTGCCAAACTCGCCAACAAGAAAGGTTGAAGCTATTTTGATGATAATGACACTTGTTGTCTCACTGAACATGACTTGGACTGGCCTGGAGTTCTTTGCCGCAGCTAATCAATCTGTTGTTCGGCGTCAAGGATGTACTGCCACAAAACAAGTATTTATTTCGAAAACTATGGAAACCGAAGACGGACCATGTGGCTGCACATCACTTCTACTGCGAAGAGTGTGGGGATTTGTTGGAACAGGCTCAGCCTGACGGAACTGTGATGTGTGCAACTTGTACCAAGTCATTTTAGCTTGCAAAAGTGAAGAGCAAAGGGTGCTTCTTCACTATCTTTTCCTTCGAATAGCAGGTGCGGCATCTGATGAACCTAACAAAAGGCCCACTCTACGGCAATCTGCAGAAACTTCAACATGAGCCAGACAGCGACACCATCACAGACACAACTGCTGCTGCCTTGCACAAGCACTTAAGAAAGACAGGCAACCTTCGTTGGAGTGATCTAACCTTCATTTTCAACACGGATGGAAGTCCCCTCTTTAAATCATCAAAAGCATCAGTGTGGCCTATACCGTTCAAATTAAATGAACTGCCAACGTACCATCGCTTTCAGCACTGCATGCTTTCTGGACTGTGGTTTGGACTTAAACACCCCAATATAGCTATTCTTCTAAAAACGTTTGTGGACGGTGTCAAGAGGTCAAAGGAAATTACGTGGAATTCGACTCAAAGCTGATCTCGTCGAAGGTCTACGCACTGTGCTGTTGTGTGGATGCACCGGCTTGTGCTGCTGTCCAGAACTCCCCTTTTTTCAACGGCTTCTTTGGATGCCCTTGGTGCCTCGCACGAGGATAATACAGAGAGTGTAAGCATTCTCAATATATGGTCAGGGTCATTGTCCCTCGCAGTGATATCCTCTGATATAACCAAGTTGACGTCTGTCTGAAAGGCTTAATTTAGTTTTGTTTTGTGGCCATTGTTAGTACTGATCACTGACTAACCTCCTTCCACTTTTCCAGGGAGCTTGAGGTGTCTGGACGTAAAACCTGACGAAGAGCAGACAGAGCGAGGAGTTCTTCGCGATATAGAGCTGGCACTGCAATTTAACGGTCCCGTACAGCCCGGGCGAAAATCAGTCCACTTCCAGCTGGATTATGGAACTGGAAATGAGGCAGTCCAGCTGGATTCCAGCTAGGTCCAGCTGGAATCCAGCTGGACTGCGTCATTTCCAGTTCCATAATCAGCTGGAAGTGGACTGATTCTCGCCTGGGGCATCAAGGGCCTTCACCCCTCATAAACCTGACACACTTCAACTTGGTATCTGGATATGGTGCTGACTACATGCAGAGCGTACTCCTCGGAGTAACACGGCAATTTGCCTACTACATGTTCAGCTCTATGTAATCCAGAGAGAGTTATTACATTTGTTAGCTGTGGCTAAATCTTATCTCATTATGCTTGCCATACCCTAAACTGTATTCATCCTGCGTGAGGTTCTACACTCCTTATCATGTATTCGACATCTGGTTTTTAAGTGCATTGTGAATGCTCCACATGGCTACCGAATAATTGCAGAGGACACTCAGTGGTATTCGCAATGGTTGGTGTTTTCGTTTTGTTGTACAAAATGGCATAAAAAGAAAATGTTTGCTTACATTTAGGGAAGCAGGTGGCACATGGTTTTGATTTCTGGATTTTTACAGTGCTTAGAGCCTTAGAATGAGTTTTCACTAGGATCATAACTCATAAAAAGCACTGCCTGCCACAGTAATGTAGTCTGCATTCAGCATTATTATTCTTGAAAATCTATTGTAGCAGTATACAAAAATGCATTATGCTTAACAATCCCCAGCTAAAAATTATCATTAAATCCAATTGGAATTCTAGTTGGTTTTAATTAGAATCAATTGGTTTTAGTGGGTTCCAGTTGGAAGCGCACTGGCCAATGGGTTCACCAATTGGAGAAAAAATTTCCAGTTGGAAACTTAATGGGTTCCAAATGGTTCCCGATTGGATCTTATTGGTTCCCATTGCAGTGACCAATTGGAAGTCCGAAAACCTAACTGGTACCAATTGGAAATTCCAACTGGAATCTAATGGGAATTTTCAACTGGGTCTCGCTAATCTTTTTAGGAAGTCCCTCAACAGCAGAGGCAGTAAATAACTGGCTCTTGGCTACCCAGCCCCTCACATGTTCACGCGTCTACCACGACCTCTGTCCGAGCGAGGATACTGGAAAGCCAGCGAATGGCGGCACTGGCTTTTATATTACAGCCTTCCTTGCACCTTCCCCGCAGGGGGCACCTGTGAAAGCAGGTGTTTGGAGAGTGGCGTCTCCACGTACCCCGAGCCCCGCAGGGGCGCCTGCACCTTAGGTGCTAGGTGCTTGGTGAGTAGCGTCACCACGGACCCCAGCCACGTGGGCCACCATACCCGCACGCAGGGGGCACCTACTTTAGTAGGTGCTTGGTGAGTGGCGTCACTACGAACCCCGAGCCATGTGGGTTCGCCCACCCACGTCTGGCTGTGCGTGGCGTACCCGTGTCCGGGGAAAAGGGGACCCTGGTGGTTGAGTTGAGCCCGGGGTTTGTTTGGACCCTCCGGGGCCCCCGGGCGAGGCAATACACCGCTTCGGCCCCTGCTTCTCGTAGACGGGTGTCCTGGCTTGGCCCGACCAGGATGATTCAGTCAGTCGCCTCTTCTACCCTATTCTTCTTTCTTTCACTTTTCCTCCCACCTCTTTCTCTTTCTTCTACACTCTCTTCCTTCCTTTTTTCCCCTCCTTAGGCGGCAAGGGCCAACCTTGAGTGGAAACAGGACCTGTCCCTGCAACCACACTAGGGTATAGTGCCCGGGCAGCACTGGTAGAGTAATTGTGCCAGCCAAGCCTTTCTTGCTATGGCACATTACCTACCCCCTTGTTGGGCTCCGTGGTGGGCGGTGCACCCGGGCACTGAAGTTCCTTTCCCATCTATATGGGTCTGCGCAACAAATCCTTCCTTGATCGGCCCCCGAAAAGGGGTCGCACCGAAGCTTCTACCTCGCACGAGGCACACTCTACTCCACCAAGATTCCCAAAATTCTTGGTACTCCACTCTGAAAGCGACAAACAACTCTCAAAAATGTCACCATTTCTTGTTGCAAAAGTCCTCGAGGGTGTAATTGGAAAGAACTTTAAGGCTAAGAAGCTGGCATCTGGCGATTTGCTTGTAGAAATTGAGACCAGCCAGCAGAGTTCTGCGCTCCTTGCACTCAACTGTGTGTCGGACTACAAAGTTACAGTGACACCCCACAAGACATTGAACACTATCCAAGGAGTTATCTCGGAGGACGACCTTCTGGACGCGTCCGAGAGCGAAGTAGTGGAGGGCCTTTCTGACCAGGGGGTTGTAGCTGCAAGGCGCATCTCCTTGCGTCGTGATGGCCAAGAGCTGAAGACGAGGCACATCGTGCTTACCTTTGATTCCACCTCACTTCCCGAGTCTGTGAAAGCTGGATACCTCTACTGCAGAGTTCGTCCTTACGTTCCGAACCCCAGAAGGTGCTTCAACTGCCAAAGATTTGGACACGGCTCACAGAACTGCCGCGGCAAAGCGACATGTGCCAAGTGTGGCAAAACTGACCACGCAGCAGACTCTTGCTCCAACGACGCACTCTGTGTAAACTGCAAAGAGTCCCACCCCGCTTACTCCAGATCGTGTAAGACGTGGAAAGATGAGAAGGAAATTCTTACCCTTAAAGTGAAAGAAAACCTCTCATACCCAGAGGCGCGTCGCCGCTTCGCGTTTTTGCGCAAGGGCGGCTTTGCACAGGTGGTGCAGCGGGGACCTGCACCACTGAAGGTTGCAGTGGCAACCCAGACGTCCTTCCCGGATGCCAGGAAGCCACTGCAGTCCCCAACACCCCAGCTGAAGCTTCAGCTTCCTGGGCGTTCACTCTCGGCTGGTAGGACTACGTCCTCCTCCAGCGAGAGCTGTACCTCTTCCACGGGGCAGCAGCCTGTGCCCTCTCATGTAGAGGGCTCACAGGCTGTTTCTCCTACCCAAGATGGGTCGGCTGTGTCCGCACCTGTCAGTGCTTCGCGGTCTTCTTCCGAGGAGAGGGGACCACGCTCCCGACCGAATTCTTCGGAGGAGCGTCCTCATCCAAGGAGCGGCACGATTCTTGTGCCACTCCTCCAGCACCCAGGGGGCAGGAGCAGGTGGGCTTGGGCGACTGCCTGCCCAGTACCTCTGCTCCTCCGGCTGGTGGAGGTCGGGGCCGGGGTTTTCCACCTCGTGCCCAGAGCCTCCCTAAACCGGCTAGAACGGCCTCCGCCCAGGAGGCAGAACCAATGGAGGAGGGTGCCGAACCATCCACTCCTGCGTCTGACCCAGACGACATGGAGTGGCAGGTCCCCAAGGGCAAGCACAAGGGTAAAAAACCAATTGTACCTCCAAAGTGACAATTTCAACTCAACAGGAACATCACCCTGCATCCTCGGTCACTACACTAACCTCACGACACCAAGATATCTTACTCATTCCCATTGCTCCACCTACTCCTAGGGACCAGCCGAAACAGAGGAGTAATGGCGACTCCCTCGCCAGTGGCCTCGGCCCGAAGTCTCGACGCCCTTGGAGGTCGGAGGGGCAGCTCCATATAGACCAACCAGAGGACTACTGGCGACTCCCTCGCCTGGGGCTTTATTTTTAATTGTTTTTCCCCAAAGGTTCGGTCGGAGCTGCCTTCTTGCAGATTCATTAAATCATCATTCGTGTCCATTTTCACATTTTACTAAATTTACTTCCTGTGACTGGCCTAGTTTTGCTCTAGCTACAATTACACGAAGGTTGTGACTTTCTGGTGAAAAGCTAACTGCCTAACGTTAATCATGTCTGTTTTTTTACAATGGAACTGTCGTGGACTTTTTTCCAATTATGACGACATCACCTTTTTATTAAATGAACACCGCCCTGCTGCCTTTTGTTTGCAGGAGACGCACCTTAAAGAAAGTCATTCAAATGTGCTTAGACACTTCAAAGTGTTCAGAAAAGATAGGTGTAAACGCGTCTGTGGCTTCCGGTGGTGTTGCAGTGGTTGTCCAACGCATGGTCCCGTCCACTGAAGTTGCTTTGCAGTGTCACGAACTTTCTGGAACGTGGACGAAGGGGCCGAAGCACCCGCCGAGAGAGAGACGACTTGCAGCCTGGTTGAGGGTGGACGATGACTGACCGGGGCAGCGCGAGCTCCCGGCGTTTATTGGTGGGATGACCAATGTTGCCCGCCGAGGCTGGCGGCCATCGGCGGGTGGACTGGAGGGGCGCTACCTACTGGTGACATCCCTCCCCTCCAGTTTGTTTTCTAAAAACAAATACATACACACACACACGGCCGACACCAACTCGGCGTCTGGTCGTGCCAAGTCCTGGCCGGTCGACGACACAGGCTACCCCGGCGAGTAGCGGTCAGGTGGCCTTCGCTGCCGCGTACTCCGCCCTGGTCGCTGGTGTCGACGGGCCGGGTGTGGCAACGCCGGGCGCTGCCTGTGCCGGTCGCGCTCCACCCAGTGGAGCCGCAGGGACCGGATTGGTGAGTGGCACCGGTCCAACTGGTGCCACGGGACTGGCGACTCTTGTCGCCTCCGTGGTGGGTGGCGCTCCACTGGCCGTGACAGGTGGCGTCGTTGGTCCCCCTGCTGGCTGGTCTCCCGAAGTGACGGACGAGGGTACAAGACCGGTCCCGAGGCGAGGCCTGACATGGTCGGCGTGCCGGTGCCAGGTGGTCCCGTCGGGCATGCGGACGAGCAGCGACGAGGCGCTCGCTGGCGATACCACATGTCCGGCAGACCAGGGTGGGCCAGGACGGAAGTTCCTGGCGTAGACCGACGCTCCCGGCTCCGGCAAAGGCCCGGGACGGCACCCTCGGTCAGCAGCCAGCTTCTGCTTCAGCTGCTTCAGGAGCGCAGTGGACCGGAGGTCTGGATGCAAGACGTCCAGGGGTGTCTTGACCATCCGGCCCAGCAGAAGCTCGCAGGGGCACGGCCAGTGACCTCGTGGGGTGTGGTCCGGTACTGGAACAGTACCCGCGCCACCTGCGTTCGGAAATCCCCGGGCTGGCTCTTCTTCAGCTTGTTCTTGATGGTCTGTACCACCCGCTCGGCTGCACCATTGGAAGCTGGGTGGTACGGCGGAACCAGCATCCGGCGGATCCCGTTCTTCTGCAGCCACTCCAGGTACTCGGCGCTGGCAAAAGCGGGACCATTGTCGGACACAATAATGTCCGGCAATCCCTGCGCCGCGAAGACTTGCCGCAGCGCCGCAATGGTCGCGCTCGCCGACGGAGTGGTGACTGGCAGTGCCTCCACCCACTTCGAGAAGGCGTCCACTACCACCAGGAAGTAGTGGCCTTTAAAGGGTCCCGCCTAGTCCACGTGCAAGCGGGACCAGGGCCTCTGTGGGAACGGCCAGGGGGTGATCTCCACGTGACGCGAGGCTCGCTGGTTCTCCTGGCAGACCTGGCAGCCTTGCACCTGGTGAGCGATGTCCTGGTCCAAGCCAGGCCACCACACATGCGATCGTGCCACCATCTTGGTCTTCTCCACGCCAGGATGCCCCGCGTGCAGCAACTCCAGGACCTTGGCCCGGAGACTTTGTGGAATCACCACCTGGAACCCACAGCAGGCAGCCCTGCTCCAAGCTCAGCTCGGTGGTCTTGTGGCTGTAGGCCTGGTGACGCAGCTCCTCCCCTCGGGATACCGGCCTTGACCACCTGAGACAGGACCGGGTCCCGGCTGGTCGCCTGCGCCACCGCAGTCTGGTGAGCACCCCCAGGTAGGCCCGCTCCAGCAGGAACACGTCAGCTGGCTCTGGAACGGCAGCAGAGCACCTCCGGCAGGGGCAAACGGCTCAGGGCGTCGGCAGGTCCCAGGTCCTTCCCAGGGCGGTAGACCAGCTTGTAGCGGTAGGCAGCCAGCGTCAAGGCCCAGCGTACCACCGAGGGCGAGGGCTTGCACTGGAACCGCCTTGTCGGGTCCCAGCAGCCCCAACAGCAGCTTGTGGTCCGTGACCACCTCGAATTGACGGCCCCACAGGTACTGATGGAAGCGCCCGACCCCGAACATGAGCGCCAGGCCTTCCCTGTCGAGCTGGCTGTAGCGTTGCTCCGCCGCATGGAAGTCGACGAGAAGCAAACGCCACAGGGTGTTCCTGACCATCCTGACCCCGGTCGCGACAGGACGGCTCCTACCCCGTACGGCGACGCATCCACGGTGAGGACTGCAGGCTTGGCCAGGATCGAAGTGGACCAGCACTGGAGCCTTGATGACCAGCTCCTTGCTGCGCTGGAAGGCAAGTCCTGCTCCTTCTTCCAGGCCCACTGCTGACCATCGCGAAGCAGACGATGCAGCAGCTCTAGATGCGTCGACGGGTTGGGCAGGAACCTCCTGTAGAAGTTGATGAGGCCGAGGTAGCTCTGAAGCTCCTTCTTGCTCTTGGGCTTCGGCGCCTGGCACGGCCTCAATCTTGCGGGTGCCGGGAGCCAGGCCAGCCTGGGAGATGATGTGTCCCAGGTACTCCACGCTGGGGGTCAGGAACACGCCCTGTCCAGCCTCAGCTTGAGACCGGCGTCCTGCAGTCGTGTCAGGACTTTGCGCAGGTTCTGCAGGTGGTCCCCGTCGTCGATACCGGTCACCAGGATGTCGTCCAAGTACACCGCCACGTGCCTCATGCCCCTGAAGAGGTTGTCCATCTCCCTCTGGAAGATGGGCTGGGGCTGGAGGCCACGCGAACGGTAGGCGCGTGTACTGGAAGAGTCCACGTGGTAGTCGAGATGGTGACGTGCTCCGGGCGGCATCCTGGAGCACCAGCTGCTGGTAGGCGTCTCGAAGGTCGAGCTTGGAGAACTTCTGTCCCCCGGACAGAGCCGACCAGAGATCCTCGATCCTAGGCAGCGGAGTACTTCTCGACGGTGGCAACGGCAGGAGTTGATGGTGACCTTGAAGTCCCCCGCAGATCCTGGCCGGCCGTCTTGCTTGAGGACTGGAACAATCGGTGTCGGCCCATTCGGAGGTCTTGACGGGCACCAGGATACCCTCTCGCTGCAGCCGTTGCAGCTCCTGGAGTGACCCCGTCCTTGAGGGCGAATGGCAGCGGACGCGGCTTGAAGAAACGAGCCGGGCTCGCTCGGGTACGTGGATGCCGACCGTCGTGCGGCCGAAGGTGCCCACCCCGGCTGGAACAGGGACTGGAAGTCGGTCAGGAGGCTCGGGACGTCTTTCACCACGTGCAGCGCAGCTTCCTGGTACTCCGGCAGCCGAACACCCAGCGAGTGAATCCAGTTCCGGCCCAGCAGCGTCGGCGACGACCCCTTGGTTAGGTAAAGGGGAAGGATTGACTCCCTGTCGCCTAGGCGAACGCTGACTTGGGCCCGACCCTGGACCTGGGAAAGCTGCCCGGTGTAGCTGCGCAGCATGGCGTCCGGCGCCTCGATGGACCCGCCGGGGAAGGTCCGCTGAACAGCTTCCCGGCCGTGACCGACACGCTGGCCCCTGTGTCCAGCTCCATGGTGATGGGGTGCCCGCAGATTTCGACAGACACCAAGTAAGGTGGCACAGACGATGGAGGCTTATTCGTCTGCCACACGTCGAAAATCTGCGGGTCCTCGGCCACGACGTGGAGTCTCGTTGAGGAGGGACCCGAACCTGAGTGCCGCTCGTCCCCGCCGCGTTCTTTTGCGACAGCCACCACTGGCCGCGGGCTTAGCTGGACCCCGGGCTTGAACCAGGCTGCTGCTGCTGCCGCTGCTCATGCTGCTGGCCGCCGCTCGTCCTCCCCCTCGGCAGACACGTGCGAGGTGCCCAGTTCTCCCGACGTGAAGCACCGTGCTTGGACGAACTGGCACTGTGAGGAGAGTGGGCAGCACCGCCAGCGGCTGCAGGCACCGCTCCGTGTCGCCATCTTGTTCACCGCCGCTTCCGCCGACGGTGAGCCGGCCGCACCCGCAATCTCGCTGGCAGTCCTTTGCTGCTGCCTCCATCAGCCTGCGCTCGCCTTCACCGCGTCGTCCAGCGAGGGGTCGGGAGCTCCAGGAGTCGCGTCTGCATGGCGGGGTTGTTGATGCCGCAGACGGGCCGGTCCCGGAGTAGCGAGTCCAACTGGTCGCCGAAGCGCAGGTGCTTCGCTAACCCTCGTAGCGCAGCGACGAACTGCCCGAGGTCTCTCCGTCCCGGCGGCTCCAGTTGTTGAAGCGGAACCGCTCCATCAGCGTGGACGGCGCCGGGCTGAAGTGCGGCGCAGCGTGGCGAGCAGCCTCACCCAGCGTTTTCACGTGCGGCGTGGCCAGCTTGAGGAGGTCGAGCAGGAGACTGAAGACGCGGGTCCCGCAGCTGGCCAAGAAGATGTCCCGTCGTTTCTCTTCGGGCGTGTCGTTCGCCCGGAAGAACACGTGGACTTGTTCTTCAGTGAGACGGGCCGAGGCGGACCCATCTCCCTCGGGCGGCTCGAGCCTCCCGTGAGGCGGCATGGCGACAGGAGCGGGTGGCGGAGTTGCGACTCTCTCGGCGGCGTGGGCCGAACCGTGCACGTTGTTGGCCTCCAGTGCCACGGTTCCTCGTCGCCAGTGTCACGAACTTTCTGGAACGTGGACGAAGGGGGCCGAAGCACCCGCCGAGAGAGGCAACTTGCAGCCTGGTTGAGGTGGACGATGACTGACCGGGGCAGCGCAGGCTCCCCGGCGTTTGTGGTGGGATGACCAATGTTGCCCGCCGAGGCTGGCGGCCATCGGCGGGTGGACTGGAGGAGCGCTACCTACTGGTGACGCCTCTCTCGAGGCCGTGGCTGTCCGTATGCTGGTGGACCACGTGATTACCGTCTGCTCAGTGTACATCTCCCCGGGACATCAGCTGCAGTACGAGGAGCTAGATGATCTAATTAGCCAGCTTCCGGTGCCTTACATTATTTCCAGAGTGATTTCAATGCACACAATCCTTTGTGGGAAACCGTAGAAGAGATTCTCGAGGGCACTCCTTGAACGGTTTCTTCTTTCGACAGGACTGTGTCTGCTCAACACGAAAAAGCCACTTATTTTAGTTCAGCAACTTGTAGTTTTACTTCCATTGATCTTTCGTTTTTGTCATCCTTCGTTGTACCCCTGCTTTTATGGAAGGTGATCCCAAATCCATATGGAAGTGACCACTTTCCACTCATTTTAGGAGTTCAACCATCCTCCTGCTGGTCTTTTAACACGTATTCCTCGTTGGAAGCTTGAAAAAGCTAACTGGTCAATCTTTACAGAAGCACTCACTTATAGCATGTTCATCCCTTGATGATCTTTCCATCGACGCTGTCACCGAGCACATTACTCAGCACATCTTGCAGGCCGCTATGCTTGCCATTCCCATGACATCCTCTCATCTTCCAAAAGGCCAAAGCACGTGGTGGAGCGAAGACTGCCGCCAGGCAAAAAAGAACAGAATCGTGCATGGGGTATTTTCAGAGCGCTATCCCACGGCAAATAACCTGATCGCTTTTAAGCAAAAAGAGCGCATAGCGAGTATATCCGAGCGGCGCAGCCAGGCGGCCAAGGCTTTAGGGGATATGCTTCTTCAATTAGTAGCAGTGCATCCTCGAAGGAAGTTTGGGACCGTGTGCATAAAATTTAAGGCTCCTACCGGGTATTTCCTGTCCCACTTCTGAATCAAAACGGAGTATGCCCTGCCACCCTAGAAAGAAAGGCAAATGTCCTTGGTGAGCATTTACGAATTCGTTTCAGGTTCTTAACCTTATACTTCCGGTCATTTCAGAGACACAAGCACAGGCAGAGAAAAAGCGGTTCCTTTGTCAGGGGGCTTGAGGAAGTCCTATAATTCATTCTTTACACTTTTTGAACTACAGCTGGTACTCCATTCGTCCAAACAGACGGCACCTGGAGCCAGACGGCATTCATTACAAAATGCTTCAGCACCTCCATCCGTCAACTCTTGAGCTTGTTTTATATTTGTTCAACCACGTTTGGCTTGAAGGTTGCTTCCACTCAGCTTGGAAGGTGGCTATCACAATTCCCCTGCTGAAGCCAGGGAAAGGATCCTACCTGTAACGCCTCAGCTTTAGACCGATAGCCTCACAAGTTGTTTTTCGAAGACACTAGAAGGGATGATAAATAAAAGGCTTATATTTTGTTTAGAAGAAACAAGCTACTTGACCGTTACCAGTGTGGTTTCGTTCAGCTTCGATCGACAGTTGACCATCCGGTCGGCACTTTGAGACTTCTGCTGTGCGAAGGCCGCTAGCAAATGAGACAGCATTGTATTCTCTGTCTTTTTTGACTTCGGAAAAAGCATTTGATACGACTTGGCGCTACTGACATGTGCAGGATTTGTTCAACATTGGTCTTCGGGGCAGAATGCTTGGATGCCATCCATAGTTACACCAGGATCACACTCTTCGGTGTGAAGCTTGGTTCCTAACTCTTTCATAAAGAATTCTCAGCTAGAAAATGGAGTCCCACAGGGCGGTGTGCTTAGCGTCACACTTTTTATCAGTAGAAATAGATTCAATTGCTCGTATTATACCCCATTTGTTCAGTACTCGCTCTACGTTGATGATGTACACATTTCAGTCTCGTCTTGTAATCCGTTCATTTGTGAACCGTCGGCTTCAACTTGCGATCATGTAGTTTGGTCAAATGGGCGGATGTAAATGGTTTTAGGTTCTCTCCTGAGAAACTGTTTGTGTGATGCTTCTCTCGTCGCGCAGAATTTTACTTGAGCCTTCCTTAAATATGTATGAAGTCCCTATTGCAGTAAAGAATGAGACACAAGTCTTTAGATCTTATATTTGACTCTAAAATGACATTCATTCCTCATGTGAAGAGCCTCAGAAATGAAATGTGTGAAATCACTTAATGTACTGAAGGTCTTGTTGCACGTGTCCATGGGGCTGATCGGTGCTGTTTATTGCGCATCTACCGCTCAGTCGTACGGTCCCGACTTGATTATGGCTGTATAGTAATGCGGCTCCGCGCGGGCATCAGTTCTCAAGATGCTGGACCCCATTCATCATCAGGGGCTCCAAGGTTTCCACTGGTGCTTTTCACACATCTCCAATACTCAGCCTATATGTAGAGGCAAATGAGCCCTCACTGGAGAAAGGGAGGTTTGGATTAGGCTTCAATGTACTCTCTGCGAGATTAGGTCTGTTCCTGGTCACTCGACCCTGGACTGCATAGAACAGAGTACACTATGAGCAGACTTTCATAAATAAGCCTTCATTTGTTCTGCCTCTCTCCATGAATTCATTCTTCTGCTGAGTCCGTAGGGCTGGATGTGCTACCCCCAGTTGTTGCAGCCTTAGAACTCAGTAGCTCCTTGGGACCTCATGCCATTCACTTTGAGTTGGAGCTAACAAAATACAGCAAAAAGAGACCCTAATGAGAGTTCTGAGACAAGAATGTTTTGAACTCCAGGACCAGTACCGAGACTTCACGAGTTTTACACTGATGGGAGCAAAACTGAGTTCCTATGTAGGCTGCTCCAGTGGTAGGGCCTTCTGTGAAGTGTGTCCAGAGATTACACAGTCAGTGCCTCTATTCTTTCCGCAGAGCACTGGCTTACTCCTTGCCGCATAGAACCACATTCTTAAAAGAAGATGCATAAGTCAATTGTTTACACTGACTCACTTGAGTGCTTTACTGAGCTCTAGACACAACAGGGGATGTTCAAAATCACTTGTTCTGAGAAATAAGAGCCGACTATTTTCAGCATCAAAAGGAAGAAGAAATAACGTTATGCTGGGTACCTTCCCATGTTGGGATTCCGGGAATGAGGATGCACGACCATGCAGCAAGCACTGCTAAGGATCGACAAGTGGATCTGCACAAAATACCCTACAGAAATTATAGACATCGCACTGAAAAAGGTCTACAAAGTGCAGAGTGGCAAGAGAATTGGAACCAAGAAATCAACAATAAGTTGCATGCAGTAAAACCTTTAATTCAGGAGATGGGAAGCGCACGTCATCGCGAGCGATTTTATGGTGGTAAGTATTATGTCGGCTCAGATATCGGTCATACGTCTTACCCATGGGCACCTTCTGCGTGGGGAGGATGCTCCAGAGTGTGAACACTGTCATATACCATTAAGCATCCTGCGCATTTACTTGTATGCCTATACTGTATGACGTGAGCGTCGCAGACATTTTGCACGAATTTTACCGAGCATACCCCATTACATTTGGTTATTTTACTCGGTGACGAGACGCTAATACCACACAAGCGTGTTTTAACTTTCTTAGAGATATTAGACAACTAGACCAGCTATAGATTTAGCATTGTGCCTAGGATATGCCTATCGTAGTGATGTGCTTTTATGTTCACTAGTTTTATAACCCGCAAGCTACTACAGCTCTTACTTCTCTATAACTTCGGTTTCCTGCAATAGTCATAGTTGTTGGCGCGTCATGACCTTGGATGCTGCTGCGCTAAAACCTCAATCAATCAATCCATGCACCTTCAATATTCTTCTCGACGCTACTGGAGTCATTGGTCCACACTCGTCGAAGCCATCTACACTACTCCTTTCTTCAGAGATAACACCATGTGCCCTCAAGAAAGCAGGTGCGTATCTGAATGAATCTAATTCATTATTTAAAATGTGAGCTGTGAATTGTTCAAGAGGACTTTAACGATAAAAAAATGTGACAAATCTCTCAATGATAATCAGCTAAATTCTTTACAGCCAATACACACTTCAGAAAATCCCACAAGGGCTCAACTTGACTATGCAGTTGCATTGTTGCTGAACATTTTGCTTGTGCACTTAAGCTAATCCTTAACTTCATGCCACACAGATGCCCTGCTGAGGAGGTTTGTGTCAGGCGCATGGTCTCTCTACACTGAACGAGCAATGACATTCAATCTGCACCAAATGCTCCATCTAAGCAAAGCAACCAAGCAACTTGGGCCACTCTGGGCATTTGTTTTTGAAGGAGGAAATGGACGTCTCGTAAGAACAGTGAAAGCAGCGAAGGGAGTGCCACTTCAGATTGTGGAGCGAGTTGTGCGTTTGCAGCTAGTTAACAACTTGCTAAATGAATTATCTCTGGCTACTCATGTAAAACAACTATGTCAAGAGATGTTTGGAGAACGACGAGTTGAAAATTCTATTTGTGTTGATGGAGTAACCCTGTTGGGACACCTGAAGGTTGTGACCGCGTTCCACACGAGGTGCAGGAAGCTTTACAGAACATTTAACACTCTACTCACTTCAGCTACCGAATTTAATCAAGTTGTGTTATTGCAGGAGTGATACTTCACAGTCAGCAATATAGAAGTGCTACAGAAGCAACCTGACAGTTGTAAAATACAAAGACGAGACGGTATGTCCGCATTGAACGAGTTCTTGTAGTCAATCACCCGATTGAAAAGTGTTTCATGCTCTGCAAAAATGTTAGTGCTCACTAATTCAAATGTTGGTTTTCCACAGCATATTAAAGAGCGCTTCCTGTCACCTCAGACCACCATAAAAATTGTTGAGCCTAAAGATATTGCCACTAGTGGTCTTTTTATTAACTTTGCCTCAGAAAAAGCAGAGCTTTGTTTGTGACATTGCGAAGCATGATATTGTCACGAATGACAGGTGATGAGGCGATAATAACTGAAGAAACTAAACGTTTAATGGGGCGAACTTGTGCCCAAAAATAAAGAAAAGGAAACAGAAGAAAGCAGAGCGTCGCGGGCGTCGAAGTCGGCATGACGAGCAGAGTCGAACGCTGGGGCGAAACTGACTCTGGCTCGCTACGCGAAGCCCCTTATGTACACGCGTGAGCTTCTAGAATAATCGGTGCAGAAAGTTCGACGCGTAGAACGTTCGTACCTCGAACAAGCACACAGTACTCTCGAATTTGCCAGAACACTAAAATGCAGGGATAAACAAAAGACACGTCGCTTCCAGGAATCGAACCCTGGCTTTTCGCGTGGGAGCCAGGTACGATAACCGTTAGGCCACGCGCGCGCTGCCTACTTGGCCAGCTGCGCGCGCGGCATTACTCCCCCTTTAAAAGTGCATCGCCCCGATGCAACACAAAACAAAACAAAGTAAAAAAAAGAATGATAAACTAAAGAGTCCTTTGGAGCACATAAGTTCCACAGTCCTATCGAGCGTAGTACGGCTTCAGGCGCACGACGTGGACGACCTCAGGTCGTGGTGGGCGGCGTGACGATGTTCGTGTTCCGTCGGGCATCACCTCGTAGTTCAGCTCGCCGAGGCGACGAAGTACCTTGTATGGTCCAAAGTACCGTTTCAGCAGTTTCTCACTGAGGCCGCGGCGACGGATGGGCGTCCACACCCACACCCTGTCTCCGGGCTGGAAGTGGACGTCCCGACGACGAAGGTTGTAGCGGCCAGCGTCGACGCGTTGCTGGTCTTGAATCATGAGTCGGGCGAGCTGGCGGACTTCTTCGGCCCGTTGAGCAACCGCCTGGGCGTCGTCGCTCTCATTGTCAGATGGCTCATGGGGCAGCATTGCGTCCAGCATGGTCGTTACCTTCCGACCATGTACCAGCTGAAAGGTGTGAATCCAGTGGTCTCTTGCACCGCCGTGTTGTAGGCAAACGTGACGTAGGGCAACACCTCGTCCCATGTCTTGTGCTCGACGTCGACGTACATAGAGATCATGTCGGCGATGGTCTTGTTGAGTCGCTCCGTCAGCCCGTTGGTCTGCGGGTGGTACGCCGTGGTGCGACGATGGCTGGTGTGACTGAGCCGGAGGATTTCTTGGGTCATCTGTGCCATGAACGATGATCCGCGATCTGTAGATCAGAACTTCGGGAGCGCCGTGCCGGAGGACGATGGACTCGATGAAAAACTTGGCGACTTCCACAGCAGTCCCTGAAGGAAGGGCTTTCGTTTCGGCGTACCGCGTGAGATAATCTGTGGCGACGATTATCCAGCGGTTTCCCGACGTCGACGGCGGAAAAGGGCCAAGTAGATCCATTCCGATCTGCTGGAAAGGCGCGGTCGGGGAAGCAATCGGCTGCAGGAGACCTGCCGGCTTCGTCGGCGGTTTCTTGCGTCGCTGACACTCGTGGCACGATCGTGTGTAGAGGTGAACGGTCTTTGGCAGCTTGGGCCAGTAATACCTTTCACGAATTCGGGCCAGCGTACGGCTGTAACCGAGGTGTCCGGACGTCGGGTCGTCGTGGCAGGCTTGGAAGATCTCCGCTCTAAGGTCGGTAGGGATTACCAGCAGCCATGGCGAGCTGTTGTCTCCGAAGTTCTCCTTGTAAAGTACACCTTGTCGGAGGACGAAGGTCGGCAGCGCTCTCGAGAAGACACGGGGGATAGTACCCCCTCGTCCTTCGAGGTGTTCGATTAGCGCGCGCAACTCAGGATCGTCTCTTTGACGTCGTGCCATGTCGTCGGTGTTCACTGCGCCAAGGAAGTACTCGTCGTCATCGTCGTCGTTGCTACCGGGAGACGTCTCGACAGGCGCTCTGGACAGGCAGTCGGCGTCGCTGTGCTTGCGGCCCGACTTGTAGACCACAGTCATGTTGAACTCCTGCAGTCGGAGGCTCCATCGAGCGAGGCGTCCTGAAGGGTCCTTTAGGTTCGCAAGCCAGCAGAGCGAGTGGTGGTCCGTGACAACACGGAACGGGCTCCCGTACAGGTACGGGCGAAACTTCGTGATGGCCCAGACGACCGCAAGACATTCCTTTTCAGTCGTGGAGTAATTTATCTCCGCTTTGGACAGTGTCCGACTTGCGTAGGCGATGACTCGCTCGGTGCCTTCTTGCACTTGAACCAGTACCGCGCCAAGTCCGGCGTTACTTGCGTCCGTATGAATCTCGGTTTCCGCATCTTGATCGAAGTGTCCAAGAACCGGAGAAGTCTGGAGTTGCCGCTTCAGCTCGTCGAATGCCTGCTGTTGCTCCTCGGCCCATTCGAACTTCTGGGCGTCCTTTGTGAGGTTTGTGAGCGGTGCGGAAATCCTTGCGAAATCGCGAACGAAGCGCCGATAGTACGCACATAGTCCAAGGAATCTTCGCACGGCCTTCTTGTCTGTCGGCGCCGGAAATGCCGCGACGGCGCGAGTCTTCTCTGGGTCTGGGCGAACACCATCGTTGCTAACCACGTGGCCTAGGAACTTCAGTTCGTCATAGGCGAACCGACACTTCGATGGCTTGAGAGTGAGGCCGGCGGTCTGAATTGCTTGGAGAACAGCTCGGAGTCGTCGCAAGTGCTCGTCGAAGTCACTTGAAAACACTACGACGTCGTCAAGGTAGACGAGGCAGCTCTGCCATTTCAGCCCAGCCAGTACGGTGTCCATGACACGCTGGAAAGTTGCTGGTGCCGTGCATAGTCCAAAGGGCATCACCTTGAACTCGTACAGTCCATCTGGCGTGACGAAAGCTGTCTTCTCTCGGTCCCGTTCGTCGACTTCGATCTGCCAGTAGCCGCTCTTCAGGTCCATCGATGAAAAATATCGAGAATGGCGCAGCCGGTCTAGCGTGTCGTCGATGCGGGGAAGCGGATAGACGTCTTTCTTCGTCACAGCGTTCAGCTGCCGGTAGTCTACGCAGAACCTAAGCGTTCCGTCCTTCTTCTTAACCAGTACGACTGGAGAGGCCCACGGACTGCTTGAAGGTTGGATTATGTCGTCGTTCAGCATCTCTTGAACTTGCTCCTGGATTACCTCCTCTCTTTTACGGAGACTCTGTACGGCGATCGATGCACAGGGCGCGCGTCGTCCTCGGTAACGATGCGGTGCTTCGCAACAGTGGTTTGGCGCACCTTCGACGACGTCGCAAAGCAGTCGCGGTATTCGGCTAGAAGGTTAATCAGCTGTCGTCGTTTCGGGCCCGGAAGCTTAGGGTCAATGTCGAGCTCTGACGGCGTGGTTCTCTTGTGCTGCGTCGGAGAGGCGTCTTCTGAGATCACGGCGATCGCGGCTGAGTCCTGAATTTCCTCGACGTAGCCCACAGCTGTACCCTTTGTAAGGTGCTGCGACTCTTGCCGGAAGTTGGTGACAAGAGCTACGGTACGCCCGTCCTGGAGCTCGGTTACGCCTCTTGCAATGCCAATCCCTCGTCCAAGGAGAAGTTGGACGCTTCCTTCCAGCAGTGCTACACCGCAGGTGGCTTCTTCGGTCCCGACGGGCACAAAGACACTCGACAGCGGCGGCAGGTTGACGTGGCTGGTGAGGACTCGCACTGCAGCTAACGTCGCTTTGGGATCTTCCGCCAATGGGACAGGTTTCCGAAGCGTCAGCTTGTTCTCCGCAAGGTCGATGATGGCGCCGTATTCACACAAGAAGTCCATTCCGAGAATGACGTCCCTCGAACAGTCTTGCAGAACGACGAACTTCACAGGGCAGGTTTCACCGTGGATCTCAACGCGAGCAGTGCACCTGCCGACAGGTGTGATCAGATGTCCGCCGGCGGTTCGTATCTGCGGTCCGTCCCACGACGTCGTAACTTTCCGAAGGCGACGAGAGAGTCTCCCACTCAAAACGGAGTAGTCTGCTCCGGTGTCGACGAGTGCCGTCGCGTCGTGGCCGTCGATGATAACGTTGAGGTTATTCGACACCGTTGCAGAAACGTCGTTTCGGGGCGTTGCGGCGTTAGAGTGGGAGTGCTCCGACGATCTTGGAGGATCTTGGCATCGTTCGTCTTCGGCAACACCACCTCCCGGCATTGCCGCGCCTAGTTTTCCCGACGGGAAGCGATGGGTGACAGGCTGTCTCGGCGAGACCGGCGGAAGGGCGATGGCGAGCGTCGGGGAGACGGTGAACGGAATCCTCGGCGGGGAGACGACTCAGGAGATGAAGAGCGGCGGAGGTAGTCCTCGATGTCCCGAGGTCGCTCTCCGAGACGTGGTCGAGGGTCGTTGGGCGCAAACCCTCGTAGGCCCAGCTGGCGGTAGGGGCATCGTCGGTAGATGTGGTCGGCTTCTCCACAGTGATAGCACAACGGGCGTCGATCGGCCGTCCTCCACACGTCGGTCTTTCGCGGCGCAGCTTGTTCTGGGCGAACGTGCGCCCGATCTTCTTGGCGTCGGGAGTACTGCGGCGCTGGAGGCTCACGTCGGGGTGGCGCCGTATACTGGTGAGCTGGGGGCGGTGGTCGTCGGGTAGCTGCGGCGTAGCTCAGCTTCGGTGGTTCAGGAGCGGCGCTGGCGAGAACTTCTGGCTGCAGCGCCTGCTGAACTTCTTCCCGGACAATCTCGGCGACTGAGGGCGAAGCCGGGCTTGTGGCAGCAGGTAACAGCTTCCTGATTTCCTCCCGCACGACGTCCCGGATAATCTCGCGGAGGTCCGGACTGTTGCAGCTGGAAGTCGACAGGGCAGCGACGCCGGGAAGTCGCTGGTAATGGGAGGCCCGCGCTTGAAGGGCACGTTCGATGTTTGTTGCCTCCGCGACGAATCCCTCGACTGTGATAGGCGGGGCTCGCACAAGGCCGCCGAAGATGTTTTCTTTGACGCCTCGCATCAGTATTCCCCGCAGGGGCACCTGTGAAAGCAGGTGTTTGGAGAGTGGCGTCTCCACGGACCCCGAGCCATGCGGGTTCGCCCGCCCACGTCTGGCTGTGCGTGGCTTTCCCGTGTCCGGGGAAAAGGGCATCCTGGTGGTTGAGCCGAGCCCGGGGCAGGTTTGGACCCTTCGGGGCCCCCGGGTGAGGCAATACACCACTTCGGCCCCCGCTTCTCGTAGACGGGAGTCCTGGTAAGGCCCGGCCAGGATGATTCAGTCTAGTCGCCTTTTCTTCTACTATCCCCTCCAATCTTTCACTTTTACCTTTCCTGTTTCTCTTACTTCTCTCTCATTTCTCTCACTCCATTTTCACCCCTCTTTGGCGGCAAGGGCTAACCTTGGGTGGCGATGGACCTCTGTCTTGACCCACACTTGGGTATAGTTTCCCGGCAGCACTGTTAGTGTAACGTCTCCAGCCAAGCCCTTCTTGTTATGGTGCGTTACCTAACCCCTTGTTGGGCTCGGTGGTGGGCGGTGCACCGCGGATTCTGAACACTCTTTGCCCTCCTATGGCGCCCCTCCCTTCCAAACCCCGTTCAGGGCAGGCCTTTAAAAGGCGTTGTCTTGAACCCAAGACCATCGACAAAGATTCTGATGTTGAAACATTTACGAAGTTTTTCGTTGTTCATTCGCTTGATGAACAAAAGCCTGTTGCAAAGCTGTCACCTTTTGTTGTTGCGAAGGTACTAGAAAACCTTGTCGGATTCTCGTACAAAGCTAAAAAGCAGCACTCCGGAGACCTCCTAGTGGAGGTAACCACCAAAAAACAAAGTGAAGCGATCCTGAAGCTGACTAGTTTTCTTGATGTAAAAGTGTCGGTCAGCCCTCACCGCACGCTCAACACCATCCGTGGGGTCCTCTCCGAGGACGACTTCTTACACACTAGTGAGGAAGAACTTCTCGAGGGACTCCAAGGTGTTGGCGTTGTTGCCGTTAAGCGCATCATATTTCGTAAAAATGGTGAGGAAATTCCTTCCAAACACGTAATCCTTACTTTTGAAAGAAACACTCTGCCAGAAACCATCAAGGCAGGATACCTTAACTGCCGTATCCGCCCTTATGTCCCCAACCCCAGCGGTGCTTCCGTTGCCAGCGTTTTGGCCACGGATCACGCAGCTGTCGAGGGAAGGAGACGTGTGCAAAGTGCGGCAGCCATGACCATCTAGCCGACATCTGTGAAGGGGCAGCTTTCTGTGTCAACTGCAAGGGACCTCACCCCGCATACTCTCGTTCTTGCCCCTCGTGGCGACAGGAAAAGAAATCCTCACCTTAAGAGCAAAAGAAAACATATCTTACCCAGAGGCAAAGCAAAGATTCTCCTTTCTTTCGAAAGGCACATACTCCGACGCGGTGCGCAGGGGCCCTCCACCGCGAACAGAATCGAAGGCCACCCAGGTCTCGCCTGAAGCCCTGGCAGTGGCCCTTCGGGCCCCAACCCCCCGCAGGGGCAGCAGCTTCCCCCGCCTTCTGGAGGGAGCACATCAGCAGCCCCCAAGTCTCAGGACAGGCAGGCAATGCCAATGCCCGTCCTGACTTCGACGGCTTCCCCCGGTGGGAAGGAGCGACACTCTCGCCCCAACTCACTGGAGAGGGCCTCCTCCACCAAGGAGCGGCACAACCCTCGTGCTGCTCTCCCGGTAACCAAGGGGCAGGAACGGGTGGACCTGGGCGAGAACTCGCCCAGTACCTCGTCCGCCTCTTCAGCTGGGTCTGGTCGGGGCCGGGGTTTAGCTCCTCGTGCCTCCAGCCTTCCCAAGTCTACAGGGAGCGCCCCACCTTTAGAGGCTGAGGCGATGGAGCAGTGCACAGAGTCGCCCACTCCTGCATCCGATCAGGATGACATGGAGTGGCAGCTTTCGAAGAGCAAACACAAAGGCAAAAAACCAGTAATTGCGCCTAAATGACGTGCCTGTTGTGGCTGCCTGTTTGAGATCAAATCTACTCATTTTTTTTCTTTTTTCTTTGTCTTCCCATTTTATCTAAGATTTTAATATATTAAGAAATGAGAAAATTTGTTTTTATGCAGTGGAATTGCCGCGGCCTTTTACGAAATATTGACGATGTTAACTTTTTTATGGACGACCTCCGTCCTATAGCTCTCTCTTTACAAGAGACACACCTCAACGATCATCATCTGTCGGTTTTACGTCGTCACCAAGTTTTTAGAAAGGATCGTTCTACATCAAACTCATCTGGTGGAGTAGCGGTGATCGTCCAAAGTGGAGTTGCTTGTTCCCAGATCCCTCTCTCTACACCCCTTGAGGCTGTAGCTGTACGTCTCCTCTTGGACCGCTTTATCACCGTTGTTTCCATCTATATTCCACCAAATGTTCCACTGCATATTCATGATCTTCATGATTTAGTTACTCAGCTCCCTCACCCCTTTTTACTTCTAGGAGATTTTAATGCCCACCATCCCTTGTGGGGTGGCACTCGCCAGGACTCGCGTGGTGGAGTCATTGAACGGTTTTTACTGTCATCTAGCCTCTGTCTTTTGAACAGCAAAGAGCCTACCTTTTTAGCGCAGCTCACAACTCATTTACATCCATTGATCTTTCCATTTCATCCCCATCCTTGGTGTCTTGTTTCACATGGAGCGTTTTAAATAATCCTTTTGGAAGCGACCACTTTCCGGTTGCTCTGGAGAGCGTGAAATCTATTCCCAGTCTCATGAAACGGACTCCGCGTTGGAAGCTAGAAAAAGCAGACTGGGCTCTTTTTAGCCAAAAATCCGAGCTTGTCCCTTCTATGTTCTCTTCGTTAACTCATGACGATGCCACAGCCTACATCACAGAGCATATAATTGGTGCTGCTCTTTGCTCTATCCCTCAAACCTCTTCGAACATCCCCAAGAAATGTAAGCCATGGTGGAATGAGGATTGTTCCACCACAAAGAATAACCAAGATAAGGCTTGGGGTGTCTTTCGTAGATACCCGACATCTGTGAACTTGATTGAATTCAAGAGGCGCAGAGCTTGTGCCCGTTGGACTCGGAAGCAGGCCAAAGGAAAATCTTGGAGAAGTTACTTGTCTTCCATCAGCAGCTATGTTCCAGCAAAGGAAGTGTGGGACCGACTTCACAAGGTCGAGGGGAAATACCGCTGTTTTACAATCCCCCTTTTTCCTTCTTCTGGAGCCTCATTGTTAGACCAGGCTAATGTGTTGGGAACTCACTTCGCTGCTGTTTCAAACTCCGCACATTACTCTCCAGCGTTCCTGAAGCGTAAGGCAAGCATGGAAAAGACAAGGCTCTGCTTTACAGGAGGAGCATCTGCACCTTACAATCAGCCATTTACAATGGTTGAGCTCGAAGCGGCTCTGAACTCCCGCAAGAATTCAGCCCCCGGTCCTGATGGAATCCACTACGACATGATCCGACACTTATCTAGAGAGTCACTCAGTGCCCTTCTCGCTTACTTCAATGGCCTGTGGAGTGATGGATACTTTCCTGCTGAATGGAAGCGGGTTGAAGTTATACCGCTGTTGAAACCTGGCAAGGACCCTTCCCTCCCTGCAAGTTACAGACCAATAGCATTGTCAAGTTGTCTGGGGAAAACCTTTGAAAGATTAATTAACAGGCGTCTTATTTATTTTCTCGAGCAGCATAATATCTTGGATATCAATCAGTGTGGCTGTCGGCCTGATCGCTCTACAACAGACCAGTTAGTGCGGCTGGAGACATTTGTGCGCGAGGCATTCGTCAACAGGCAGCATTGTGTATCTGTTTTCTTTGATTTGGACAAGGCCTATGATACCACTTGGAAGTATGGCATCTTGCGCGACCTTTCTATGTACGGAATACGCGGTAGAATGCTTCAGTGCATAGAGAGCTTTTTGTATAAACGCACTTTTCGAGTTCGGTTGGGAACAACTTTATCAGACTGGTTCGTTCAAGAGAATGGCGTTCCTCAAGGTGGAGTCCTAAGCGTCACACTCTTTGCAATAAAAATTAACTCTCTTAGTAAAGTCATTCCTCCTTCAGTATCTTACTCGCTATATGTCGATGACATTCAGATATCTGTAGCGTCATGTAATATGTCTAGCTGTGAGCGGCAGCTACAACTGGCCATAAATAAAATGACGACATGGGCTGATGAGAATGGTTTTAGGTTCTCTCCGGAGAAAACTGTTTGTGTTCCTTTTTCTTTAAGGCGTGGCCTCTGTTTAGATCCTACACTTCTTTTAAATGGAAGCAACATTGCTGTCAAAACAGAGCACAAATTTCTAGGAGTTACTTTCGACCGTAAACTTACTTTTGTTTCGCATCTCAAACAGCTCAAGCAAAAAACTCTGCAGGCATCGAACATACTCAAAGTTCTTTCGCACAAGTCGTGGGGCTCGGATAAGAAATGTCTCCTTCGTCTATATTCTTCTCTCATTCGATCCCGCCTTGATTATGGCTCAATTGTCTACGCCTCTGCGAGACCGTCTGCTTTAAAAATGCTCGATCCAGTACATCACCTTGGGCTGCGTTTGGCATCTGGTGCTTTTCGCACGTCCCCTGTGCTTAGCTTGTATGTTGACTGTCATGAAATGTCGCTTGAAAAAAGGCGACAGCTGCTTAGCCTCACCTATGCTTACAAAATTTTGTCGGACCCCAGCTCCCCCACTTATAGTTGTATTCAAAACTCTAGGTTTTCTCGCCTCTTTAACAATAAGCCAACTGTTGTGCGGCCTTTGAGTCTTCGTGTCGAGAGTCTTCGCTCCTCCCTCAATCTGACTCATGATTTTAACCTCTTGGATAGTTCATACCATACTGCCCCATGGAATGTCAAACCCATTTTTTGTGACTGGTGCTTCACAAAATTCAGGAAGCAAAGTGTCTCACCTTTAATTTTACAGCAGGAATTCTTTGCATTGGAGGAAAAATACAAAGATTATAATCATTTTTACACTGATGGTGCAAAGTCGTCAATGTTTGTTGGTGCGGCTGTATACTCCTCTCGTTTTTCCAAAGTCACTCGTCTAAACACTCTTGCCAGTATTTTTACTGCCGAGCTATACGGGGTCATGATGGCGCTTGACTATATAGTTCAGAGTAAAACAAAGAAAGCCATCATCTTTGTAGATTCCCAGAGTGTTGTTAGGGCTGTGTGTTCTGTTTTATCAACAAAGAATCGGCTGACCCTAACTGTGCGTGTTAAGGTGCAGCAGGGCCTACAGGATGGGCACGACATAAGGTTTTGCTGGATTCCTAGCCATGTAGGCATTGCTGGCAACGAGGCTGCAGATAAACTGGCCGTCTCTTCGCAAAATCTTCCGGTGTCACATGTACGCATCCCCCACCAAGACTTAAAAATGCCTATAAGACTGGCAGTCTTGCGATCGTGGCAGTCTGAGTGGGATTCAGAGATTAACAATAAGCTTCACACCATCAAGCCAGACCTTGGTACCTGGGAAACATCTTACAACAAAAATAGATTCCACGAGGTCCTCCTATGCCGCCTGAGAATTGGCCACACCCACCTTACGCATAGCTACCTGCTTACTGGTGGGGAACCTCCAACATGTGAGCTCTGCGGTGAACCTTTGACTGTTCTTCATATTTTATTTCTTTGTCCTGGTCTTCGGCAGCAGCACAAATTCTTTTTTCCTGATCTTTTCAAATATCGCATTCCATTTCACCCTGCCTTGCTACTTGGTGAGCGACCACTGATTTCATTGAAACGTCTTTTTGATTTTCTTGAAAATATTGGATTTTTAAACAAATTATAGAACTATTCCCCCATAGTTTAATTCAACTCACCCCTTTTTTATTGACCCACCTTGTTTGGCGCAGTATGGCCATTGTTGCTCTTGCGCCATTAAAACCGTAAACAACAACAACAACATCGCATCAGTATTCTCAGCTTCTTTGCTTCAGGGGCTTGAGGATCGGCGCGGTTTGCTGAGTCGCAGGACATCTTCCACGAAGCTAACGACGCTCTCGATTAGGGCCTTGGATCCTCGCTTCAAGGAAGCTTTTCCGCGCGTTCTCTTCGTTGTTGGACTCGTGAATGTTCTTCGTAACAACTCCGCCTTGAGTTGCTCCCGGGAGAGGTGATCGATGCCTCGTTGTTCTCGAACCAGTTGCCGGGCGGTTGCTTCGACGGCAAAGTAAGCATTCCAGGAGACACTGTTCGGTGCACCGCGTTGCGAGCGGGGCCGCTCGCTCGTTGCTGTTGGACCCAGTCGTCAATGTCTTACGTGAAGCCCTCAAAGCCGTGGAAGAGGCCGGTGTCCGAGGAGCGACGGTAGAAGCGGCGGGGGTCTGCCGACTGGTTGGCGCATCGTCGTTTTCTTCGGCTCGGGCTTTCCAGCAGCAAACCGTGCCTCCAGGATCCTCTCCCTTGGTGCGGCGGCTGGTCCGAGTTTTCAGGTTCCGCCGTTGGTGGTCTTCTCACCGAGCTTGGAATCGGGCTTGCACCGCGAGACGCTTGGAGGGGCACGCTGCACGGGCATCGCGGTGCCCCGCACCTCCCACAAAAATGTCACGAATGACAAGTGATGAGGCGATAATAACTGGAGAAACTAAACGTTTAATGGGGCGGGTTTGTGCCCAGAAATGAAGAAAAAGGGAACAAAAGAAAGCAGAGCGTCGCGGCCCGTCGAAAATCGGCGTGACAGCAGAGTCGAACGCTGGGGAGAAACTGACTCCTGGCTCATACGCGAAGCCTTTTATGTACACATGAGCTTCTAGAATAATCGGCGCAGAAGCATAGAAATATAGTACATACGTAAAGAGTGGCCACTCAAGCCGTTTCGCGGCCCAGGAGTTAGGGACTCTACTGGCCAGTTAGTAGGCGCAACAGTGCCCACTTATCCTGAACATTTGTCAGATATATAATATTAACAAATAACTTTGTTGTATAGAGTGAACTTTTAAAATTATTACGAACTTTGACTTCATTACGACTTAACGTTAGCTGTGCGCGCATTGACGGTTGGCTTCGGAGTCGTGGACTCGAACGGAGGGCGGATACTTCGGCTGCTTGGTCTGTGTCTCTTGCCTCGTTGTGTGGGTTGAGTTGGTTCCGCGGCTTGTTGTCTCGTGCGGGTTTCTAGTCATTCTTCCGTTGCCGTCATGGTATACGGTATACGTAATAAGTATTGTGACTGTAGTTTCTTTGTTGATGGACATTTGCATTCGGTCACTGAATTTAGAAGCCACTGGGCCAGTCATATGTGCAAGCGCCTTTCAGCACATGGTCATATGTGCAAGCGCCTTTCATGGAACTTGGATGGTAAGTTTTTTAACTGCCCTCTATCCTATTGTATTTGTCGCTGTAAGTCTCGCTGTAATACAGTATTTTCTTTTCAGTGTTACATTGTTGATTTATTTTATTTTTTATTTATTTAGACATACTGCAGGCCTTGAACAGGCCCCTGCAGGTGTGGGGTACATACAAACAACAAAACTATACATATGAAAAACAAGAAACACATGGCAACCATATATATTGCTTATGCAACGACATATATACACATGAACGCCATCAGCATAATAAACATTCCTAATCAACGCCTAATAAACAATAAAAAAAATCATGTAAAAACACCAGGAAAGGAGAACAATCAAAAGGTGTAACTCTCAAGAGCACCATTGAAGTCGGGGGCAAAAAAAATGTCACGAGGGAGGGCGTTCCAATCCGTAATTGTGCGCGGGAAGAAGGAATACTTAAAAATGTTAGTTCGAGCGAATATTGGTACCAGGGAATACTGATGATGGTGCCTAGTTTCCCTAGATGATGATGGGGATAAATATAGGCTTGATTCAATGCGGAGTCTGTTATGATAAAGCAAAGACAAAAATTTTAGTCTCGCAGTTTTTCGACGATGCTGGAGTGATGATATATTGTTGGCTATCATTAATGAAGATGGGGAATCTAGCCGATTATACTTTCCATAGATGAAGCGAATAGCTCTCCTCTGAACCATCTCAAGCTGTGACGCATCCTTTTTGGTATTCGGGTCCCATACTATGCCAGCATATTCTAACTTTGGTCGGACCAAGGAGTTATATGCTTGTAATTTAACGGAAGGGGCAGCGCTTCTAAGTTTCCGACGTAACAAGCCCAATTTACGAGATGCGGAGGAACAGATGTTTTGAATGTGTTGTGACCAACGGAGATCGTGGGATATGGTTACGCCGAGATATTTGTATTCAGTAACATCAGATATTACATCATTGTTTAATTGATAAGTGAACTTCAGTGGCTTCACTTTCCTTGTTATACGTAAATGAACTGTTTTCGTAAAATTTAGCTGCATTTCCCATGCGCGGCACCAATTGCAGATAGAGGCGAGGGAAGAATTCAGTGAGATTTGGTCTGCAACTGTGGATATCCTTTTGAACAAAATACAATCATCGGCGAATAAACGAATATTTACATCTGGGCTAACAACTGAGACGATATCATTTATATACGTTAAAAACAACAACGGGCCAAGCACACTGCCCTGAGGAACACCCGAGGAAACACCCAGAATACCGGAAGCATGACCTCCAATGTCGACAAACTGGCTGCGATCAGACAAGTACGAACCTATCCAATTGACAATCTGAGACGGTATTCCAAGACACTCTAATTTATAAAGAAGTTTGCCGTGTGGAACCTTTATCAAAGGCTTTGCTAAAGTCCAAAAAAATAATATCGACCTGGCCAGATTTGTCTAAAGTAGCAGCAAAATCATGAACTGTGGTGACAAGTTGCGTAATGGTAGATAAACCCTTCGGAACCCGTGCTGAAATGGTGTAAGCAAGTTTCTTTTCTTCTGAAGTCTCGAACATAATTACTACAATATGCTCCATCAGTTTGCACGAAGTACATTTATTCATACATTTTGCATGTGTATTCTTATTTTTGTAATGTATGAATAACATACATCACTCATTGTCTTCAGAGTTGATGTTTGTCTCGCTTGTCATAGTTACAAAAATAAATACTTTTGCGTGTCAATCCCTGGTGTCCCCTCAAGAGAGTTAGCACAAATGTGAAAATATCCTTTTCGGTGTTCGGTCAGTTTGAAATATATGTAGCGCTGGATGACTTTTCTTCTGCAGTACAATTAAGGTATACTTATGAAACAATTATATTTTAAATAAAAACCATGCTAGTTACAATAACACTGACTCGTTAAACTAGAGGGCGCATGCTACTGCCCGATACAAGAATACCGCCAGAATTCGCCTTGAATCCATTCATTCATCTGGCCAGCGGTTACTGCGTGTATCTATCCATTCAACACGGACTATACTGGCCGCTGGGTGCGCTCGCTGACACTGAATTGGGCCGCTGTGGCCTATGGAAGTGTCCGCTCTTTACGTAGTACTATATTTCTCTATGGTCACACTGCCCACACATCATAGAGAAGACATCATAGAGATTATTGTTCGAAGCATGTTTACGTCATATATATATATATATATATATATATATATATATATATATATATATATATATATATATATATATATATATATATATATATATATATATATATATATATATATATATATACAGGCCATGTTTGCGTCTGTCCTTGACCACACCTTCGTGTTTGTCCTCTGTGTTTGCGCATACAAGTTTACTAAGTAGCGTGAACCAACTATCCCGACATTAAGTCTCGCTGTATGTATACAGGACGTTTAATTTTAATTCGAAGCTTAAAAAAAAGGGGGGGGGTTGAGAGTTTAACGAGCGCCGGCTTCATCATGCATTTGTCAGGCTCGGGGGACATTAGATGAGGGGATAATCGTCATGGTAAGCTGAACAATGAACTACGATTTCTTGACAAACTTTTTTTTTATAATAATTGGTGGTAGGGGTTGTGTTAGAATTGCAGTAATGAAGGCAATTACCGTTAGATGCCAGACTAATTTTTAAAAAATTGCGAAAAGGTAGTGTTTGTTTTTTTACTTAATCGATAAATGTTCGCGTTTTTTCGCCCGATTTAAAAAATTCGCGCATACAAAGCGCATCAAGCCCTGCCCACAAGGACGCTTACGAGAGTGACGCAGTCGTTTGGTCCACGTCGTCGCTTGTGTCATCGCCACACCAACCAAGGCCACGCCGCCTAGGCAGTGACGACATCATTGAAACAACGACGTCGCTCTTCCAAGTGCCATTGTAAGCGAGGTTTGGGACGCCTTTTTTTCCTCTTTTTCTTGCGCAATTTTTAATTTGACCGAGAAAACTCAGAAATTAATCTGATAATATATCTAAGAAGATTACCTTTTCGCAAACTCTTTAAATTATCCTGGCCTCTAATAATAAATGCCGTCAATACTGCAATTCCGAAATAACCCCGAAAGCCAACAATTAAGAACCTAATTAAGAGACTATAGTGGATTCGTGAACTTGCCGTGGCAATTATCAGGGTGTCGAACCGGAACCGAACCGAACCGAAAACCGGAACAGAACCGTTATTTTTAGCCGAACCGGAACTGAACCGAACCGAAATCTTCGCCGCCATCTTGGAACTGAACCGGAACCGAACCGAAAAAAATATAACGGTAACCGGTTCAAAACGGTTCAAGGTAATTTCTTTTTTTCTTTTTTGTTAATATTACAAAATGAACATATGGGAATAAAAAATTGGCGGCTGTATTTCTATCTATTGATCAAATCGTTATATACAAAATTGCAACGTATGGTAAATTGTGGGTTTTCGTGGCGCTTTTGTATTCGCACTATGATTAACCATGTGTCACGTTGTCACGTGACGTCATGGTGTCAATACATGTTGTCAAGCAATGTCACGTGACCTCGTGACGTCACGTGACTCACTGCGTCAACTCTATTTAATTTGAGGAAGTCACTAGATGTATTCACCTTGTTGACAGCGTGACGTAACATGACATCACGATTTTGCACCGAGTCACGTGACGCCATGACGTAAGCGATTTCATAACCCCTAGTGGAGTGCTCGGGTTCATGACAATCAGCACCGCCAGACATTCGGGTAACGGCACATATTCAATTAAATATGATAATATCCCAACTCTAACAATACCTCAAGTTCAGCCCAAGCTTTTGCTTTCCAAACCCAAGCCGCCTAGGGCATGCCTGTGATGAACACTGATGGTATACGATTAGCGTCAGATCACCTGGCCGCTTGTTCAAATTGCGAGTTGAGGAGGGGATCGACAGCTGTCTCTTTCCTTTATTTTGTCTGCATCTGCTATTGCGCGGAGGAGAAAACTAATGGATCTTTTCGCAAGCTATCAACGTCAGGGGTTACTTCTTAACAGTATTTATTGAAAGTACCAAAAAAATGTTGCAAGACCAATTTTACATCATTAAGGCACCCAAACATTTTGTCGTTGTTGCTGAACTGCATCCAAAAGATGTCTCCGAGAATAGAAGTATTGAAATTACTAAATGCGACTTATTAGCATGACGTTACATAGAACTACGTCTATGTACAGAAGGAATACCTTTAAAATAAGAAGATTTTAGTGACCTCAGAGGGAGAGCCGAACGTTGGCAGTCGCTGTAAGTCTCACACGAGCGTCGTTTTCAAGTTATTGCCCAAGTTTCGACCCCTCTGTATTTTGATTTTGCTTAAAGAAGCTATAAAAAGATTTCTATACATCACTAAATACTACTCAGGATCACTCCCTAACGTTAATAACTGATTGAACTTGGCTTTGCTCTTTTTTCTAGGCAATGGCAGTCGCCAAAAAATTAGAGAAATATGAGCATCGTTCATCCCCTCAACTCAGAGCCAGAAGCGGCCACGTGGCCTGGTGCATGTCTTATGCCGCCAACGTTAGTCATACCCCCGCACTGGGGTTGGAAAGGAAGAAAACGCGTGCTGAGCTCCAGGCATTGTTAGAGTTCGGCTATTCTCATCACCGCAGTGGTTGGACACGAGCCACTACCCAAATGTCCGCCGAGGCATTGATTGTTACAAGCCGATGACAGGGGCGGATCCAAAACTCCGTTGTTTTTTTGGGGGAGGGGGGAACAGGAAAATTTGTAAGGATACTATTCTCCCAATCTTTCTGTGTACCGGGGGAGGGGGGGGGGGTGTTCACTGATGTCAAATTGCCCTCTGAGAAGAGGAAGGGGGGGGTCGACTTTGTTTGGGGGGGGGGGTCGCCTCCGTTGCCCCCCGCCCCCTTGGATGCGCCCCTGGCCGATGAACAGTGCTCACGCAGTTCTCCTGTCCAATTCATGAGCCGCGCTCGACTGTCGTCAGGCGGGTGGTTTTGATCCCACAATTACGACATCAATATTTGGGAAGGCAAGACTAAAAGAAATAGTCTAATTTTATCCTCGCAATTTCACCGCGACAAAGAAGCTTCTGAAACAGTGGCGGCCTGTGCGAGTATACTTGGGTCTGACTAGGACCAGTACGCCTCAGAAAAGTCAGGAACATTCCAACCCGATATCGTTTTCTGACCCCTTTAAACTTCACGGGGTGCAAAATAAAAGCAGTGAAGGGTTGCTGTTAACAAGTGACAAATAAAATTGCCGGATAAGCACAGACGAACGGAGGAGGCAATTCTTCAAGAATACTTTCAGCCTTTCCACTCTGGTGAAGAAGGAAGACCAGCGAAGCTCCACTATGGTCGGAATGAAGTAATGGCCGGCCGCAAGTCTGCAAGCCAGAGTGGAAAGGCTGGAGAGGTTGCCGCCCTCTATGCGCGACGACGGCAACCAGACAACCGGCAAGCCGGTTGTCTGGTTGCCGTCGGCACTTATAGATGGCGGTAGCTGTCCAGAGTTTAGTGTCATCATTTGTTTGCTGACGGACACGATACTGGAGAAACTAGCCCTTAACAGCTCCTCTGTAAAAAGAAGTGTGTGTGTGTGTGTGTGCGTGTGTGTATGTGTCGGGGGGAGGGGGGTTAATTTTAAAAACTTACTGTGTTGTAAAGGTTCCCCTTCCCCGCATCATTGGCGCAGACCAAAAAGCATGACCCCGGAAACTACTTTGTGTGCAAAAACGCTCTTGCTAAAAAGCACGTTTTTGTTGTGCAAGACGCTTGCGCCGTTCCTCACGACGATGCACTAAGAATAATAATACGGGCCTTTAAAATACTTGGCTTTCACTGAGCATGAACCTCCTGTAGCGTGCATTTTGCACCATCGAATTCGATTTTCTCAGCAAGAAGAAATCACAATGACCACCAGCCTATAGTGTGATGACGTCACGTGCATACCATGTTAAACAGTTCAGCTTTCTGGTGAAATGTGATGTTCGCAACACTAGCAATAGATGTCCTAATTGTAAAGTTGTGCAGTATTTATAGCAGTCTCGCGATGATATATGACAGCCTAGAGAAATGTTAGAGCGCATGACTATTCAAGCATAGTGTTGTAAAGTGAGAGCCCAAAACAAGTGCAGGTAAAACCGGATATAACATTAGCCTCCCGAGGCAGTATTTCGCGAAGTTTTGAGCTCATGCAAGCTGATGAAATGTGATTTATACTAAGATTTTGAGAATATCTGTCTGTCCTTCGCCCTATTTAAGTGAAATTATGAATTTTATTGCGTGCATCTTTACGCATCTCTTTTTGCAGTGAGGCGTTCTGTAAGGGATTATTTAGAAAAATAACATTAATTATCTTTCTCCTTTTTACATTTCATGTATTTGACTTCCAATTTATCATGTGAGCACAGAGCTCTTTTGGCGTACCCTGCAACCCGATGTTTCACACTGCCAATCAGCAAACAGAAAAACACTTTTACGCAGACTCCACAGCTCGCGTAGTTTCGAGTATCGTCCTTCCGCGTCGGTCTCAAGCGGTTATGTGAACTTTATAAAGTAAAAGGTATTGATCGTTATAAAAATATATTTAATTACTAACAGAATTTTTGACAACATAAATAAAGGGCCGACCACCCTAAAGCAATGCCCCCAAATTATTTGAAAGGTGTTCTGCCAATCTTTTCCGGCGTTTTTATCCTCGACAGGCACGTTGTAAGTGATATGGAACAGCCTTACACACATTCCTGATTTTGAAGCTAATTTAAATAACTATGTGTTCCTTACACATATAACTTCTCAAACATATAAAAGTCTGTTATTGCCTCTTTTATGTGGTGAACAGTACTTTTACGTGTCTGTGGGCTGGACAAAAACAAAGTAAACAAGAGCGCGCGGCGGAACTATGACGAATACGCACGCAAACCGTCAGAAAGTGTCCAATTAAGTAGCTGCCATGTCGAGTAGAACGTGAAATACTACTTCTTTACTTAACAAAAAAGAACCTTGAAGGACGCTTAAGCTTCGCCTTTAAAAGTGGAACGCGATAGCCTTAACGGGCCTCGTTTGCATCGCATTCTCATTTGCCGCGCAAGCGTGCCTCGCGTGGCCTAGTCAAAAGCATCTGACTCGCAAACGAAAGGTCGTGGGTTCGAATCCCGCCTAAAATTCTTAATTGTTTTTTCTTTAAGGCAAAGAAATTACTTTAAAAGTGATATCATTGGAGACATACGGCGACCTTTAATTCGCAGTACATGTCATGTTTTAATCACTCTCATTCCACGCGTGATGTCACGTTTCACGTGAGCATTGTGGGTTGTTTGAAATTCTTGCGTGAGGGCATGTAGCTCTGACGTCATCACCCTATCGACGAATCAAGATTTTCCAGTCACGCCACCGACATCAGCTTTTCTGCGACATGAGCTCCTTAACGCTATCGCGTTAAAATCATCAATTAGCAAGGGTGATGCTCATTTGTAAATTTAATTGACCGGCCTCTTGTCAAGAACAAACCTCAACATCCAGGCTATGCCAGCTTCTCCTGTATAAGAAAATGTTCACTTGGGCAAGCGCTATTTTGGACCAGATTCGTTCTGAGTGCAAAGGTGCGTTTAGACTAGAGTGAACAATTGCGATTACACCTTGCTGCATGATTAGTCGCATACATGCGGTGCTGAGTGTAAAGAATGTTTGGTTAGAAAAACGAGCATTTTGATTGCCGCTCGGTGTTTCTATAAAAAATAGACTGAAAGGAAATATCCTAAAACTTTTGTGACATTTTGAAAAAGTCATTGCTTTTAGCTCAGTTGTGTCGTCATCATATACATATATATTGTGAAACATATTTTGTAAACCATATTTAGTGATATATATGGCCACAAGGTGCTCATTTCATAATTTTATGTGATCTAATTAATTCCTTAGTTCAAGGACACAATCACGATTTCACTTTTAATACTGCGACAGAAAGTTATACCAATCACGGGTATTTTAGGCGACCTACCACACTTCGGGACAATATTTTATACCGTGTAAATAAATCAACTTGAACTTTCGAATTTAGCTTAAACGCGAAGAAAGCACAAGAAAATACAGCATAGTTCTAAATTTCAAGCTGATCTATTTACAGGTATGTACCAACAAGCTCAACTTTTCACTCTTGTACTTAAACATTTTGATTCAGGTAAAATATATGTTACTGGTAAACAAAGGAGTGTTGAGTCGTATGAAGACGACGTGATGTACGTTAATGTAGATTTTCTTTTACTCTTGCGTCAAAATTAAAACTGAATTTTATATTTTGGTAGCTAAAAACAAAAGTAAATTGCACGGACGATCGAAGAAACTATATAGTTAATCGTTTCACGGCGTCAATAG